>CAXHKG010000076.1:0-121835 GCA_964016985.1 Anodontia alba
CAACCCATTTGGATCATGTCGAGCGCGGTCAGTTGGCCAACTCACACTTATCCCTTTGCAGGCCTAGTCCTAATATCTTGTGCACATACCTTCGTCAGTAACTGACAATTGCCCTTCTTGAATCAGCGGAAGTGAAAGAATGGCCGTGGAAAGTATGCCATGATCAATTCTGAACTCGCAACCCCTGGATCTGTAGTCAACATGCTATTGACTGCGCTAATGCGTCCGGTCGTTTGTAATTGTTATTATTATTATTTTTATTACTATTATTATTATTATTATTATTATTATTATTATTATATTATATTATTAACGATTAATTGTAGAAAGTATTTTCCAAATACAGCTGACTCTCATTATCTCGACCTCGCTTATCTCGTATAACCGCTTATCTCGAAGTGAAAACCTGGTCCCTGCCTAAACATGAACATCTAATAACAGGTAAAAAAATATTGTGGAAAAGAGGAGAAATTGCTCCTAAGGAGCAATTTCTCATCTTTTCCACAATATTTTTTTAAATGTATCTCTAACTTCAAGAGTCCAATTACATATGTATTTATTAAATGTGGTTGTTCGAATAATTTTGACTCAATTCTGTAAATCTTAAATGTCGAGGTACGGATATCTCGAAGTATTTAATAGAGTCCCTTGGAATTCGAGATAACGAGAGTCGACTGTAGGTAATTTGTTAACTTAGCTACGTATTCCTATTTTATGAATTTTCGTGATTAACAGATACATGTACATTTATATTACAATGAATGTGCGGAGTCTTCAGACCCACATTAGTAGCAGTAGTAGTAGTAGTAGAGGTAGTAGGAGTAGTAGTAACCCCTGCCACGCTGAATGAATTAAGATGCCGCGCCCACTTCTCACTATCAACCAATCAGATTACTTGATCCTGGTTGTTGATACAAATTCACATTCTGAATGACAAACAGGGCTCTACACGGTTTGCAAAGGCAGGTCATTTCCGGGACCAGCAGGACCAGGGTTAGTGTTATGCTTTTCAAATATTTTGTAAATTACATGTGAAAAAAAATAAATCAAAGCTTCATTACGCTAGCCAAACCTCAGTTACAAATGATATTGTTTTAAAGGATGATACCTAGCGTCCCATAAAAGAGACATTGACAAACAGTGTAGAACCAGATCAGACGCCGCGTTAAGCGGCGTCTGATATGGGTCTACACTGTTGGCATTTAGGACACGAATTTCTATACTTGTTTGCATTTAGGACAGGACTTTCTATAAATCATGGTAACAATATAAGTAAACCGGACAATCCTTATATTGATATGAGCGTGTGAATTGATCAATGTAAAAGATTCCACTCGACGTAAATGGGTTAAAAATTGATATCTGAACTACTTTCGCTTTAACCTTACATTTTAGTATTCCCACTGAGATAGAGTTGCTCCTACTTTGATTTGTCAAGGCACTGACAGCACTGATGGGTCGATTGTCTCTGAGTGTAGGCTGGAAAATGGTCTTGAAATAGGACTCGAGACAGTTTCGTTTAACTTTTAATTTCTTGTAATATAAGCAAATAGTGCCTATCCTGATCAGACGCCGCATTCTGCCAATGTTCTAAATGTCCCAGTCCAGGTTTTACAGATAGTCCTCTTTACACTGCTCTCTGACGTCACAGTGACGAGAATAGCGCGGCTATAAATAGCCGTTACCTGGATTTTATACAACCGCGTGGTTGAATTTCATTGGTCAATGATAATCACGTGGACAACTGCCTTAGGAAAACTTTCGCTTTGTATACTGTGGCTAGATTGTAATCATCACGAAAACATACCTATATAATTTTGACCCGCTTTAACCCCACTTTTATATTGTAAAACTAGGGTTTACAGGGGTATACATTATTTTTCTTATTTCTTCTCAAAAGCATAGATTGTGGGTACTCGTTAGAGTTCTAACTAGTACCCACAATCTATGTTTTCAGCAGAAATATGAGAAATATCAGTTTTTGTCTGAAAACGTTCATTTTTGGTGGTGAAATTTTCAATATATTTTAATAGGCGTGTTTTCTAAACGGTTAACAATCGACCCAAAAATGCTATTGAGAACTGGATATCAAAGTAAAATTTGTGAAAATATTGTCTAAATATTAGTTTGCTGTCTCTGCTATGTTGCATGTTTTCTGATCAGTTCTACAGAAATGTACAACCGAACTTCAATGGCTCGAACATCTTTGGGACCATACTAATTTGTTCTAGACGTGGGCAGATACAGCCACTTAGGGTTAATCACAGCGACAGGTCAAGAGGCCAAATGGGGGTAATTTAGGAATGTCCTTTCGACCTTCTATAAAACAATGATATATAGAGCGTATTCTTTCCAGGTCTTGCAGGATTTGAAAATGTCGCAAAAGACGATCTTTCACACTACCGCTCGATCTCAATATTACCCACCACATCACGAAAACATACTTTTATAATTTTAACCCCCTTAAACCCCACTATTATCTTCCAAGCATGGTCTGGGACATCAGCAAACAGTGTATACCCTGATCAGACGTCACAGAACGCGGCGTCTGATCAGGTTCTGTGCAGTTTTCTTAAATTACGGAAGTTAAGGGTTAAATGAAACAGTCTTTAGACCCTGTTCAGGACCATATTCCCTGCCTATACTCTGTGACAATCGACCCTCCAGTAGGTCAGTGGTTTGAGTTTTGCCAGAGATTTGAGCATTACTATCGTCAGCATATAGGTCTGCAAATATTAAGCGGCAGATCATTTATAAATAAAATAAATAGGGTCGAACCAAGAATAGGGCCCTAGAGAACGCCCGATAGCAGCTGTGAGAAATCTGATCTGCCACTGTTACTTTTGATAGTTTGAAACCGACAACTAAGGTAAGACCTGAACCAGTTTAGGGATGTATTGTTTAATTTATATTATGTAAATTGTTTCTGTAAGGAGTGAATTGGTCCATCTTATTGTAGGCCTTTCGGAAGTCTATGAACAATGTACCTATCATACCACCATTATCAATGGTAGCCATCCATTGGTCAATCAATTTAATAAGTGCTGTGCTGCAACAATGTTTGTGCCTGAAGCCCGATTGACATTCATGTGTCAATTTATGCTTATTTAAGAATGCTATTAACATGTTTCTCAAAGATTTTTGAGATTACGAAAACACGCCTATTCAAATATATTGAAAATTTCACCACCAAAAACTGCAAGTTTTTAGATAAAAAAAAAATGATATTTTTTATGTTTCTGATCAACACATAGATTGGGCACTCATTAGAACTGCCTCGGCGAGGCGGTTCTTACGAGTACCCACAATCTATGTTTTTGAGCAGAAATAAGAAAAATAATGCATACCCCTGTAAACCCCAGATTTACTATATAAAAGTGGGGTTTAAGGGGGTAAAAATTATATAGGCATGTTTTCGTGATGGAGAAATAAGAAAAATATTAACCTGATACCCCCTCTTAGCCCAGTGCTGAAATTCCACATATACCCCTCGTCCATTGCAGTAAAAAAACAGAAAGTTTGACTTAAGTTTTCAAATACATTTTCTTAATTTTAAATATGGATCCGGGCGAAATGATCATAAAAATAAAGACGATTCGATTTTGCCTTTGTACGGAGATAAGTTCTGAAACTAATTATAATATAGTAATAATAAAAATATTAATAATAATAATCATTATTATTATTATCATTATTATTATTTTATACTTATAATAATAATTATAATAATACTTTATTATCATTATCATTATAATCATTATTACTGTTATTATAATTATTATCATTTTTATTAGTAGTAGTAGTATTTTATTATTATAATTGTTATTATTATTATTACTATTATTATGTTTCGATAATGACAAGAACGAAACAACTACTGATTACATGTATATGGTACTTACATATCATAAAATATTCCATATAATCCAACGTCTGTAGAAAATGGTTCGGGAAGTGGGATAAAAATCCTCTTGAGACGGTTGAAAACAAATTACAACTTTACAACTGGATCTCGTTAAGCAAAAAAATGTCCTCGAACAGGCGCAAAATGTGCAGATTCACATTTTCTGTACATGCGTGGAGTCTCATCCAGGTATTTTGCTCCCCACCGACAAAACTACAGTATCTAATGATTCTGTTTGCGGACTGCGAAGGCCCTGATAAGACTGCGCGGATGCGCAGACTGATCTGGGCCTTCTTTGTCCGCACGTGACCTAAGACACGTTTTCGCACGGTGCGGCCAATTTATTATACCTTATTACCTCGTATTTCCAATTATTAAGAAATAAGTTAAAATACACGTGCTGAGACGAGATAAAAGGCACCTTACAACTTATAAGGAATATGTATTCAACACAGCCTGCGCATGCGTGCCATTTGATCGGATTCTGAGAGTTATATTTACACTAAATCATTTAGACATTGTCGAATCTATATTTCAAACGGCGTAGAACTAGATTGGACTTCGCTTATGCACAGTCTGATCTGGTTATTCGCTGTCCGTACACATACGATACACTAAGATACTCTTTCACTTGTTATTCACCTTAAAGCTTGGCATGCTTGGTAAAAAAAAATCAGCTGACAACATTTTGAAATATTTTTCCTAAATTTCCAAGGAAACAGCTTCCCCGTACTTCATCCTAGTACAGTTTATATTTTCATTTTCTTTGGGATCATTGGGCCCATTGTTGTATCTTTGAAAATGGAGTTTGCTATAGGGCGTAAGTAGCCTTGCAAACTCCATTACTGCTTATGAAGAGTCTCAATATAACCGAGACTCCCCATTTTTTTATCTGTAATGTGTTATTTATTTCCAAAGGCAACCTTTCAGATTTCATTTGACCCTTATACAAACTCATTTGGAGACTCCCGGTCAGAGACAATTAGCATGAAAGGTCAAAGCCTATTTTCCTGGAAAAAATCAATTTGCCGTCTGCTGAATTTGCCCTGTAATTGGTAAAGGTTAAATGGCCCACGCCATACGAAAACGTGTCTTCGGACATATGCAGACAGCGAAGGCCCAGATCAGCCTGCACATCTGCACAGTTCATTACGAAAACATGCCTATTTAAATATATAGAAGATATCACCTCCAAAAACTCAAAAATTCTCATATAAAAACCCCGATATTTTTTCATATTTCTGCTCAAAACATACATTGTGGGTACTCGTTAGAACCGCCTCGGCGAGGCGGTTCTAACGAGTACCCGCAATCTATGTTATTTAGCAAAATAAGAAAACTAATGTATACCCCTGTAAACCCCAGTTTTACTATATGTGGGGTTGAATGGGGTCAAATTTATATAGGCATGTTTTCGTGATGTTGAACTCACTGTCCCTCTATAGAATCATTGGGTTATGTTGAACATATTGAAGTATAGCAGATTTCCTGACCAACTATATACGAGGTTCCTGCAAAAAGTTCTGTCACTAATAGGCTTGCAAAAAATTCTGTCACTAATAGTGTGAGGTTGTTAAGTCTTTTTTGGCTTCTGAAAAGATGAAAGTTTTAAACCATCCACCTTATTCACCTGACCTGAGTCCCTGTGACTTCTTTTTTATTTCCAAGGTTAAGAAAATGCTTTCTGGAAATAAGTATACGTCTAGAAGTTTTCTTAACAGCGCTATTTGTCAGTGTCTCCTACAGATACCAAAAGAAGACTACTTATCTGCTTTTCTCGACTCGGTAAAAAGGTTACAAAAAATGTGTTTCAGTAAAGGGGGAGTACTTTGAAGGTTTTTTTTTTAAAAAATATGTTTGATAAAACGTAGCACTGAAGTAATCCGAACCCAGTGACAAAACTTTTTGCAGGACCCTCGTATCTGCGCAGGCTGATTTGGAGACTGGCTACAGTCTACAGTGACTAAATATTTTTCTTATAATCCTGTTTAATAATCCACTAAAATACAACAAAAATATCATGACTAAAAAGGCTGGTCATTAGTGACCAGCCTTTATAGTCATGATATTTTTTGGCTTTATTTTAGTGGATTATTAATCAAGATTACATGTATAAGAAAAACTATTTAGTCACTTGCGACCGGAGCCAGTCCAGCTGATCTGGATTTTTTTATTTTTTGCATTCACCCCTTTTACTTTTCTCACATCGCGGCTCATTACTTGTGACGTGACGTAATGGAACGGTTTACTAATGCGAGGATTGCTTTTGGAATCATTGTTTGGTGACCGACTGTTTAAATACATTAATTAATCACAAAATAAAACATTATCTCCTGTTACATAATGTTGCGTGAAAATAATAGGCAATCCCTTTCAATCTTTATATCCATAAAATAGACAAAAGAAGAAAGAATTCCAGAAACGAAAACCGATTAAGAAAGATCTATCTGGTATATATTCGGCAGAAAACGTACACTTGGACATATGCGCCAAGCGAAGATTCAGATCAGCCTGCGCATTCGCGCAGTCTGATCAGAATCTTCCCTTCGCGCATTTTGGATAGCCATGGATGCAGGTTTCTTCATGCGGGTATTGAAGACTCTGATCAGACTGCGCGGATACGCAGACTGATTTGAGTTTTCGATGGGCGCACATGTCAGAAGGTACGTTTTCTCACCTTGAGACTTATTTGGTTTATGAATATGCAAATATTTCATTACAGAGATTTAATATACTCGATATGAAAAAAAAAAAAAAAAAAAAAAAAAATCCTGCGGATGGAGTATTTACCCGTAAAGAGCCAATCACAAGTACAGTAGATGATATTCTGATTTTGTTATTATAACATTAGTGTTATTATCATTATTATTATTATTATTATTATTATTATTATTATCTGTTTTTGTTTTTGTATTCTGAGAAATAATGAAAAGAAAAAAGATAAAAAAAATAATTGGTGTTGTCTTCTACGATTTTGTTTAGTGCTTAAGGGTTAAATTCTAGCCCTGTATAAGAGTGAAGTACAGTCGACTCTTGTTATCTCGAAGTGCAAGGGACTCTCTGAAATACTTCGAGACATCCGTATCTCGACAATCAGATTTGCAGAATTGAGGAAAAACTAATTCGAACAACGATTTTAACAAATTTATATGTAATTGGGCTTGAAGTTAGATACAAATGTATAGCGAAAATATTGTGGAAAAGAGGAGAAATTACTCCTCTTTTCCACAATATTTTTCACCTGTTGTTAGATTTTCATGTTTAGGCAGGGACAAGATTTTCACTTCGAGATAAGCGGTTATTCGAAATAAACGAGGTCGAGAGAACGAGAGTCAACTGTAATTGCCATACTCTCCATAGGTACACTGGCAAAGAGGCCTGAGATAATATTGTAGACCACAGCCCCACAGCGTCCTATCAGGGTCCTCGATGTTAAGAACCCGTCCGGTAGTCGTTAGACATATCGACACGTACAAAACAGACGCGTTCAAATTTAGGACAAGTATGGTACAGTGTTTAAGAAGCGCCAATATTTAGTGTAAATATGGTTGTGTTAAGCCATGTATATATAAGTGTCTGGGCCGCGTCGAGGGAAAATGGGTCCTTGGAGCATAAACGGACAGTGAATGACTGGATCAGCCTGCGTATACAAGGAGTCTAAACAGATCCCTACACTCACTGGAAATTGAAGGTAAAAATAGGGAATCGGACCATGCAAATGATAGGCTTTTGGTCTTATGCTTATTCTTGATATGTCCCCGAACCCTTTTCTCGTGGATAATCTGTCATAACTGATAATTGCTTTGGAACAGTTAGAGGAAAAGGAAAAAAAAAAAACGATATTTATACAAAAGGTCTTGATCAGAGTGGGTATCAGGTGAATATTTCCTTATTTCTCCACGAAAACATATGGTGTACGTACTCATTAGAAGCGCCACGCCATGCAAAAATGGTCAAAAATAATATATAAAATGTTGTTTTTTGTTTCTTTTACTTTTACTCCCGGAGGAAAACTGTGCTTGGTGATGGTTCCAAGCTAGAACTTGAAAACTTAATAAAAAATAAATATAAGTCAGTCGACCGTGAAAAATAGATCAAGCTAAAGTGTCACTAAAACAATCAGCTCCCCTTCTCCCCTTATCCGAAAATGCAAGCGTACATCAAGATCTAGACTGGCTGCAGTCTCTACTGACAAAATATTTTTTCTTATAATCCACTAAAATAAAACCAAAGTAATATCATTACTATAAAGGCTGGTCACTAGATTTTTCGGTTTTATCTTAGTGGATTATCAAACAGGATTATGAGAAAAATATTTAGTCACTGGAGACTGGAGCCAGTCTAATCAAGATCCTTTTGCATAGTGTTTGAGGTTCCTGATACAACTCATGATTTTTATTCCTCTGTGTGTCAGCAAAGAACATGGTCGGGCCAGTAATTTTATGAAAATACAGGTATTTTGTTGAGTGTCGGTGCTTTACTTTTTTATTTTGCATTTTTACAGATAAAAAAAAAAACAGAAGGGTCGAGTGTTTGAAACAGGGTCGGTCAGGTAAGCGGAAAGACAGCTATTTTTGTACGCCTTATTCTGACTGTCAAAGTTAATAACTCTTAGCACAATGAGTCGATTTTGAAGACATTCTCAGCTATTAAAACATCATAGCTCATATCATTTTCCCAAAATATGAATCAATTTCATTAAGAAACAAGGGCAATCTCTCATAGGACATCCGTTGATCAGTGTATTGGAATCTCATAACCATTATCAGTTAGCTAAAATATGAATCAAATCTCATTAACAGTAACAGAGTTAGGCTTCGGAAGGACAAAAAATGCGCATTTTGATATATCAAGGGCAATAACTCTCCTATGCGGATGGGTCGATTTTGATGATATTGAAACCTTAGAGTCAATATCGTTTAGCAAACATAGGACCCATTAACAGTTACAGAGATATGCCTCCAGAGGTACAAAAATGCTTGTTTTGACTATGTCTAATGATCCGGAAGGATAAAATTGTTTACTTTGACTATATATACGGAAATAACTCCCAGGCGAATCAGTCGATTTTAAAGAAACTATCATGATATTGATACCTCAAAGCCATTATCATTTAGCCAGAATTTGATTCAAATTAACGGTTACAGAGATGGACAAAAATCGCTTTTTTTGACTGTCAAGGCTAATAACTCTTAGGACAGTTAGTCAATTCTGAAGAAGTTATTAAAATCTTGTAGCCATTATCAATCATCCAAAATATGAATTAAATCCCCCATTAACGCTTACATAGATATTACTCAAGACTGATAAAAATCGTTAATTTTTGCTATGTCAAGAGCAATAACTGTAGGGCAATATATCGAATCTAACGAAACTATCTGGATATTGAAAACCCATAACCATTATTATTCACTTAAAATATTAAATCCCCTAAACAGTTACAAAGACGTGGCTCGGGATGGACAAAAATAGTGTTTGCACTGTATTCCTATTAAGACTGTCAAGGGCAATAAGTCCCAAATAAATTAGTCAATTCTGACCAAACTATCAGGATATCGACAATTCACTACAGTCCTTTACTCATAATATGAATTAAATCTGACCAGAGATACGACTCAGCACGGACAATAAGCTTTTACATTATAAATGCCCAGTTAGACTATGTCAAGGCCAATTACTCCTAAGTAAATAAGTCAATTTTTTTTGAACGACTTTCCTAAAGCATGAATCAGAAATGATTCATGGTTACAGATATATGAATCCGGACGGACGGGCACACGGACAGCGTCAAAAGAGTATCCCTCAACCTTCGGCGGGGTATGAACAATAAGAAGAGCACAGCGTTGCCTTTCACGGAAAGATTAGCGATTGTGTTAAAAACGTTAATGCTATTACGAAACACAGGGAGAACAAATATGACTTCGTTTACCAACGAATTTAGGTTTTGTAAGGACACTCCTTCATGAGTTCCTTCAAATATAAGTCAGATATACTTACTACAAAGGTTTTTGTTCCGATCTGAGTCGCTTGTACTTATGGCAAATAGTATGGAAAACAATTCGCGTAAAATGTCTGTATCGTGAGATGTGCGTTATCTGAAGCTCTCTGTCTGCATTCAAACGCCAGCTCGAAATGTTTCTGAAGACTATAACAGATATGGGAAGTAGTTTGAAATTAGCAAAATATCTTTTTGTAAGGGTATCTGTGCTATACTGGAACTAAATCCGCCCGTTTTAAAGACATTTTTTTATATATATATATAAATAGCCGTTGCTTAATCGGATTTTTAAAATGCACATTACCCAATGTCCCGTAGATTCCCCGTCCAAAAACAGAACTCTAAAGATTCACTGAATAGGTCATCCGTATAGAATATCACATTTTTCCATAATTTTCTCGTTGCCTTAGGCAAAAAAGATACATACATTTACTTACTGTGACAGTTTCGGTTCTCATCGAGAACCATCATCAGACTGTGACCTTGACCTCATGACGAGGCTGCTTAACATGTCAGTCGACCATGGACTTCTATCGAGGCTTGGAAAGGGTTCATTCAATATATCCCAAAAGTCAGACAGGCCATAATTGGAGAACAGCTTACGAACTGCTACGAACCAACTGTTGCTTTCAACCATCTTTATAGCAAACTGCCGCATTGTTCCGGAAACACTTTATGAAAGGTCTCGAATTAGTCCAATACTGTTTTACGTCGACTGCCAAACGTAATATAACCAAGTATGAGCTTTCACAACAGAGCTTAGTCTATATGCTTAGCACACACTTTGTGCAAAGCGCAAGCCATTTTTTTGTGTGAAAGCTATGTAGCTGGTGTATGTTATTTGCTGCCGCTGATTAGAATGTTCAAGTGTACGGCATTGAACTCCAGCAGATGACTGATGCATTGAGTGTTATTGAGACAAAACTAGATAATCTGAGTAAACAAAGACTACAGGGAAACTTAACCACCAAACAGCAGCTTGCAAATATATCAGTGATGGCTGATATGAGCGAGTGCGTTACGAGAGAAATTTACGTTCAGGTATTTTATAAAAACTTTATTTCTTCCTCCTCACTCTGAATTAAGGCAATCGTTATTAAGAAATCCCGGTGAACAATTTGGAGATACAATAGAATACATTTATCCACCCAGTCCATTGTACAATGCATCAAGACGAACTTAAAACATATGACAAAACATCCATACGGCAAAAACTAAAAATAGTGTCCGGCCAAACCAGACCTCTGATTACAACTTTCTTGTCCGGCGCAACACAGTCCGGAGCCAGTGGCCACGGCCAAATTTCTTACTATAAACAGCAAATGCTTGCCGACAACTTTGTCACACGGAGAACCCTGAAACGGGAACACCATGCGATGCCTTGGTTGGCAAATATCACTGATTTTTATTGTACTGGACTTTACTTTGCGAGATTTTGTCACCGTAGTTTTCGCTTACTACATGTACTATGCTTGTGGACAGTTTGCTCATTCTTCTATCACCGAACGTTACATGTACAAATGATTACTTCCCGTATCTAAGTAGAACCAGTAGAACCCTAAAAATAACACATCCCAGTCAGCATTCTACGTAATTCTATATCGGGCCGTCATCGGCCCGTCAGGATAGCTGACGGGCCGATGACGGCCCGATGTAGATTTACGTAGAATGCTAGCTGGGATGTTGGTTATTATAAAAGTAAAATAATTAATGTCTATTTACTAAAAAAAAAAATAAATAAATAAAATAAAATAAAAAAATAAAAATAAAAAAAAATAAAAATAATAAAACGACGAAAAATATTTTTGATACGATTTTCTTTCTTCTGATGTAAATAGAAATGAAGGCAATGATCAGTCATCGATACAATTAGCTAACACCTTCATCCAAGACACTATAGGGAAAGAAGGGCGCACTTAAAGCAACGGCACCACAATCAAAACACTACAAGCAGAAAGCCAAAAGGACAGTTATTTTCCCAAAATATTATGCATATTATGCGATAGTTAATTGGTAGGAGGTTGAGTTGGGATGGAGGAGGGGGGGGGGGGGGGGGGGGGGGGTGAGGTTCACTGAAACCTTTGTTTGAGTCAAGATTTCATTTTCATTGGACACCATCACGACAACATGACTATCATAATAATGTTGACCTCTTAAACCCCACTTTTATAAAACTGGGGTTTACAGGGGGTATACATTATTTTTCTTATTTCTGCTCAAAAACATAAAATTGTGGGTGCTCGTTAAAACCGCCTCGCCGAGGCGGTTCTAACGAGTACCACAATCCATGTTTTGAGCAGAAATTTAAAAAATATCAGAATTTTTATTTGAAAATTTTCATTTTTTTTGGTGGTAAAATTTTCAGTATTTTGAATAGGTGTGTTTTCGTAATGCTTTGGATAAATGTGATAGATTTGGGATTCTGAATTTACCCATATATTCACTCCCCTGACTCTTTACTTTATACTTTTCTTCACCATGTCCATTTTACTACCTATGAATGTTCATCACGAAAACATGCTTATATAATTTTGACCACCTTAAACCCCACTTTTATGTAGTAAAACGAGGGTTTACAGGGGTATACATTATTTTCTTATTTCTGCATAAAACATAGATTGTGGGTACTCGTTAGAATCGCCTCGCCGAGGCGGTTCTAACGAATACCCACAATCTATGCTTTGAGCAGAAATATGAAAAATATTAGGATCTTTTAACTGAAAATTTTCATTTTTTGGTGGTAAAATTTTCAGTATATTTGAATAGGCGTGTTTTCATAATGTGTAAAATTGATGAGTGGCAAACAGTGTAGACCCTGATCAGACGCCGCGTTCTGCAGTTCTGGGTCTTCACGGTTTGCACTGGTCTGTCTTTCCGAATACATAGAGTATGTACGGTAATTTGATTAAATTGATCCCACCTCCCCCCCCCCCTCAGAAATCATACTGGATCCGCCCCCTTAACTTTAAGTCTAATCGACAAGGTTTAAAATGGGGGTTTGTGCGCGGGGAAAATGATTTAAAAATACGCGATTGTTATTAATTGTATTTGGGCAAACCTGCTTGAACAAACTCCAGTCGGCTCTCGTTATCTCGATCTCGCTTATCTCGAATAACCGCTTATCTCGAAGTGAAAATCTGGTCCCTGTTTTAACACAAAGACCTACCAAAAGGCAACAAAATATTGTGGAAAAGAGGAGAAATTGCTCCTTAGGAGCAATTTCTCCTCTTTTCCACAATATTTTCAATATATCTTTAACTCAGGAGTCAAATTACATATTCATTCTGTTTAAGGTGGTTGTTCGATTAATTGTTTCCCTCAGTTCTGCAAATCTGATATGTCGAAGTACGGATATCTCGAAGTGTTTCATAGAGTCCCTTGGAGTTCGAGATAACGAGAGTCGACTGTAGTTCAACAACAGTTTGATCATAACTTCCTAAAATAATTTTGTTTCACTCAATCCATTTCGAATATGATATAATAGGGGCGCTGAGAAATATCAGTTTGAAATAGATGCGTGAAGTTGATAAATGAGACTGAATAGTAAATATACTATGCTGTTATACAATATCATTTTGACATGCATTTTACTGGCTGAAAATTATATACCCAGACTCCACTTAAGCCTTGTCGTGCTAAACCTGAGTATACCCTGCCTTTGCAATTAGTGTTGATCCAGATCAGTTGACCTGCATCTGCACTATCCTTGGGAGCAATTTCTCCTCTTTTCCACATTATTTTATATATATATTTCTAACTTCAGGGTCAAATTACATATTCATTTGTTAAATGTGGTTGTTCAATTTATTGTTTTCCTCACTCTCTCAACTCTGATATGTCAAGGTACGGATATCTCGAAGTGTTTCAGTGTGTCCCTTGGAATTCGAGATAACGAGAGTCGACTGTATGTGAATTTGTACCGGAAACCTAGATCAAGTAATCTGAATCAGAAGTGGGCGTGGCATCTTAATTCACTCAGCATGACAAGGGTTATCCTTTTATGCGTTCTGTTTTCCAAGGGTAACCTTAATAGCTTTTATTTGATTACCGTAATAACAATATGTATTGAGAGATAGGCCTTTTCAAACATTGTAGATCCAGCTCAGTTGTCACAGAATGTGGCGTCTGATTAGGGTGTACACTGTTTGCTGTACATACAGCAATATTCTGACGAGTAGTACATGTAGAATGGACCATGTGAAATGTTAGGTCAAGTATGGTAAATATATAAGGTAATTCAATACCTAAGGTAAATATGGTAGCACAAAAAAAAAAAAAAAGAAAAAAAAAAAAAAAAAAAAAAGAACAAGAAAAACGAAATAAAAAAAAAAAAATAAACTAAAATAATGAGCAACTGATATTCCGTGGCGGTCACCAACCTGGATCAACGTTGCTTAACTTCGGTGAATGAACACGAGTCGATTATTTCAACGTGTTTAGAAGATAGGCACAGAAACATTTGAAATGGGCGTTTATAAAGCCTTGCTACTTAACTATGTAAACACGAGACACAGGAACTAGCCTCTTTTTTTCCGTATAATGCCTTCCTTGGCTTAACTTTTAAAACATAAGCGGGACACATCTCTAGAATAATTGAGCATATTAAATATAATAAATATCATACGATATTAAACAATGTCGGTTTAAACTAGTTCTGCGTGTACTGTCTCAGTCATGACATTGCAGCGATGTTGAGATGACGTAGTATAGACTATATTTGCCCATAGAGATACACATGTTTTCAGACGGAACACTTATGCGCACAATACAGTTTACCATGTATACCCTAAGAATTCGGACGGACAGGCATAAGAATATAGTGTAAACCCAGATCAGACGCGGCAACACACGGCGTCTCATCAGGATCTACAATGTCGCTCATCCGGCAGAATTTAGCTATGAGTGTGCATATGTATGTAAAACATGACAGTTTATGTGTTACGCTTGCGTACAACTATATGCATATGTATCACCTGGAAAACGAACCATACACATATGCAATACCTATCTATTAAATGAAGCCATTAAAAATGATGAAAATGTGTAATGTGAAATGCCCAAAAAATGACAATTTTTCGCAGGTTCGCGATCATGAAAATCTTCAATTTTTTCGACTTTCTAGAAAGCCTTTAAAATTGATGAAAAGCACCACCAGTTGACCCCAGGACACTTGAAATGTAAATATTTGCTCATTTGGATGAGAAATATGCAAAAATGTGAAATGCCCAAAAATGACAATTTTTCGCAGGTCCGCGGTCATGAAAATCTTCAATTTTGTCGACTTTCTGGAAAGCCTTTAAAAATGATGAAAAGCACCACCAGTTGACCCCAGGACACTTGAAATGTAAATATTTGCTCATTTGGATGAGAAATATGCAAAAATGTGAATGCCCAAAAATGACAATTTTTCGCAGGTCCGCGGTCATGAAAATCTTCAATTTTTTCGACTTTCTGGAAAGCCTTTAAAAATGATGAAAAGCACCACCAGTTGACCCCAGGACACTTGAAATGTAAATATTTGCTCATTTGGATGAGAAATATGCAAAAATGTGAAATGCCCAAAAATGACAATTTTTCGCAGGTCCGCGGTCATGAAAATCTTCAATTTTTTCGACTTTCTGGAAAGCCTTTAAAAATGATGAAAAGCGCCACCAGTTGACCCCAGGACACTTGAAATGTAAATATTTGCTCATTTGGATGAGAAATATGCAAAAATGTGAAATGCCCAAAAATGACAATTTTTTGCAGGTCCGCGGTCATGAAAATCTTCAATTTTGTCGACTTTCTGGAAAGCCTTTAAAAATGATGAAAAGCACCACCAGTTGACCCCAGGACACTTGAAATGTAAATATTTGCTCATTTGGATGAGAAATATGCAAAAATGTGAAATGCCCAAAAATGACAATTTTTCGCAGGTCCGCGGTCATGAAAATCTTCAATTTTTTCGACTTTCTGGAAAGCCTTTAAAAATGATGAAAAGCACCACCAGTTGACCCCAGGACACTTGAAATGTAAATATTTGCTCATTTGGATGAGAAATATGCAAAAATGTGAAATGCCCAAAAATGACAATTTTTCGCAGGTCCGCGGTCATGAAAATCTTCAATTTTTTCGACTTTCTGGAAAGCCTTTAAAAATGATGAAAAGCACCACCAGTTGACCCCAGGACACTTGAAATGTAAATATTTGCTCATTTGGATGAGAAATATGCAAAAATGTGAAATACCCAACAATGACAATTTTTCGCAGGTCCGCGGTCATGAAAATCTTCAATTTTTTCGACTTTCTGGAAAGCCTTTAAAAATGATGAAAAGCACCACCAGTTGACCCCAGCAGGACACTTGAAATGTAAATATTTGCTCATTTGGATGAGAAATATGCAAAAATGTGAATGCCCAAAAATGACAATTTTTCGCAGGTCCGCGATCATGAAAATCTTCAATTTTTTCGACTTTCTGGAAAGCCTTTAAAAATGATGAAAAGCACCACCAGTTGACCCCAGGACACTTGAAATGTAAATATTTGCTCATTTGGATGAGAAATATGCAAAAATGTGAAATGCCCAAAAATGACAATTTTTCGCAGGTCCGCGGTCATGAAAATCTTCAATTTTTTCGACTTTCTGGAAAGCCTTTAAAAATGATGAAAAGCACCACCAGTTGACCCCAGGACACTTGAAATGTAAATATTTGCTCATTTGGATGAGAAATATGCAAAAATGTGAAATGCCCAAAAATGACAATTTTTTGCAGGACCGCGGTCATGAAAATCTTCAATTTTGTCGACTTTCTGGAAAGCCTTTAAAAATGATGAAAAGCACCACCAGTTGACCCCAGGACACTTGAAATGTAAATATTTGCTCATTTGGATGAGAAATATGCAAAAATGTGAAATGCCCAAAAATGACAATTTTTCGCAGGTCCGCGGTCATGAAAATCTTCAATTTTTTCGACTTTCTGGAAAGCCTTTAAAAATGATGAAAAGCACCACCAGTTGACCCCAGGACACTTGAAATGTAAATATTTGCTCATTTGGATGAGAAATATGCAAAAATGTGAAATGCCCAAAAATGACAATTTTTCGCAGGTCCGCGGTCATGAAAATCTTCAATTTTTTCGACTTTCTGGAAAGCTTTTAAAAATGATGGAAAGCACCACCAGTTGACCCCAGGACACTTGAAATGTAAATATTTGCTCATTTGGATGAGAAATATGCAAAAATGTGAAATGCCCAAAAATGACAATTTTTCGCAGGTCCGCGGTCATGAAAATCTTCAATTTTTTCGACTTTCTGGAAAGCCTTTAAAAATGATGAAAAGCACCACCAGTTGACCCCAGGACACTTGAAATGTAAATATTTGCTCATTTGGATGAGAAATATGCAAAAATGTGAAATGCCCAAAAATGACAATTTTTCGCAGGTCCGCGGTCATGAAAATCTTCAATTTTTTCGACTTTCTGGAAAGCCTTTAAAAATGATGAAAGGCACCACCAGTTGACCCCAGGACACTTGAAATGTAAATATTTGCTCATTTGGATGAGAAATATGCAAAAATGTGAAATGCCCAAAAATGACAATTTTTCGCAGGCCCGCGGTCATGAAAATCTTCAATTTTTTCGACTTTCTGGAAAGCCTTTAAAAATGATGAAAAGCACCACCAGTTGACCCCAGGACACTTGAAATGTAAATATTTGCTCATTTGGATGAGAAATATGCAAAAATGTGAAATGCCCAACAATGACAATTTTTCGCAGGTCCGCGGTCATGAAAATCTTCAATTTTTTCGACTTTCTGGAAAGCCTTTAAAAATGATGAAAAGCACCACCAGTTGACCCCAGGACACTTGAAATGTAAATATTTGCTCATTTGGATGAGAAATATGCAAAAATGTGAAATGCCCAAAAATGACAATTTTTCGCAGGTCCGTGGTCATGAAAATCTTCAATTTTTTCGACTTTCTGGAAAGCCTTTAAAAATGATGAAAAGCACCACCAGTTGACCCCAGGACACTTGAAATGTAAATATTTGCTCATTTGGATGAGAAATATGCAAAAATGTGAAATGCCCAAAAATGACAATTTTTCGCAGGCCCGCGGTCATGAAAATCTTCAATTTTTTCGACTTTCTGGAAAGCCTTTAAAAATGATGGAAAGCACCACCAGTTGACCCCAGGACACTTGAAATGTAAATATTTGCTCATTTGGATGAGAAATATGCAAAAATGTGAAATGCCCAAAAATGACAATTTTTCGCAGGTCCGCGGTCATGAAAATCTTCAATTTTTTCGACTTTCTGGAAAGCCTTTAAAAATAATGAAAAGCACCACCAGTTGACCCCAGGACACTTGAAATGTAAATATTTGCTCATCTGGATGAGAAATATGCAAAAATGTGAAATGCCCAAAAATGACAATTTCTCGCAGGCCCGCGGTCATGAAAATCTTCAATTTTTTCGACTTTCTGGAAAGCCTTTAAAAATGATAAAAAGCACCACCAGTTGACCCCAGGACACTTGAAATGTAAATATTTGCTCATTTGGATGAGAAATATGCAAAAATGTGAAATGCCCAAAAATGACAATTTTTCGCAGGTCCGCGGTCATGAAAATCTTCAATTTTTTCGACTTTCTGGAAAGCCTTTAAAAATGATGAAAAGCACCACCAGTTGACCCCAGGACACTTGAAATGTAAATATTTGCTCATTTGGATGAGAAATATGCAAAAATGTGAAATGCCCAAAAATGACAATTTTTTGCAGGTCTGCGGTCATGAAAATCTTCAATTTTGTCGACTTTCTGGAAAGCCTTTAAAAATGATGAAAAGCACCACCAGTTGACCCCAGGACACTTGAAATGTAAATATTCGCTCATTTGGATGAGAAATATGCAAAAATGTGAAATGCCCAAAAATGACAATTTTTCGCAGGTCCGCGGTCATGAAAATCTTCAATTTTTTCGACTTTCTGGAAAGCCTTTAAAAATGATGAAAGGCACCACCAGTTGACCCCAGGACACTTGAAATGTAAATATTTGCTCATTTGGATGAGAAAAATGCAAAAATGTGAAATGCCCAAAAATGACAATTTTTCGCAGGTCTGCGGTCATGAAAATCTTCAATTTTTTCGACTTTCTGGAAAGCCTTTAAAAATGATGAAAAGCACCACCAGTTGACCCCAGGACACTTGAAATGTAAATATTTGCTCATTTGGATGAGAAATATGCAAAAATGTGAAATGCCCAACAATGACAATTTTTCGCAGGTCCGCGGTCATGAAAATCTTCAATTTTTTCGACTTTCTGGAAAGCCTTTAAAAATGATGAAAAGCACCACCAGTTGACCCCAGGACACTTGAAATGTAAATATTTGCTCATTTGGACGAGAAATATGCAAAAATGTGAAATGCCCAAAAATGACAATTTTTCGCAGGTCCGCGGTCATGAAAATCTTCAATTTTTTCGACTTTCTGGAAAGCCTTTAAAAATGATGAAAAGCACCACCAGTTGACCCCAGGACACTTGAAATGTAAATATTTGCTCATTTGGATGAGAAATATGCAAAAATGTGAAATGCCCAACAATGACAATTTTTCGCAGGTCCGCGGTCATGAAAATCTTCAATTTTTTCGACTTTCTGGAAAGCCTTTAAAAATGATGAAAAGCACCACCAGTTGACCCCAGGACACTTGAAATGTAAATATTTGCTCATTTGGATGAGAAATATGCAAAAATGTGAAATGCCCAAAAATGACAATTTTTCGCAGGTCCGCGGTCATGAAAATCTTCAATTTTTTCGACTTTCTGGAAAGCCTTTAAAAATGATGAAAAGCAACACCAGTTGACCCCAGGACACTTGAAATGTAAATATTTGCTCATTTGGATGAGAAATATGCAAAAATGTGAAATGCCCAAAAATGACAATTTTTTGCAGGTCCGCGGTCATGAAAATCTTTAATTTTGTCGACTTTCTGGAAAGCCTTTAAAAATGATGAAAAGCACCACCAGTTGACCCCAGGACACTTGAAATGTAAATATTTGCTCATTTGGATGAGAAATATGCAAAAATGTGAAATGCCCAACAATGACAATTTTTCGCAGGTCCGCGATCATGAAAATCTTCAATTTTTTCGACTTTCTGGAAAGCCTTTAAAAATGATGAAAAGCACCACCAGTTGACCCCAGGACACTTGAAATGTAAATATTTGCTCATTTGGATGAGAAATATGCAAAAATGTGAAATGCCCAAAAATGACAATTTTTCGCAGGTCCGCGGTCATGAAAATCTTCAATTTTTTCGACTTTCTGGAAAGCCTTTAAAAATGATGAAAAGCACCACCAGTTGACCCCAGGACACTTGAAATGTAAATATTTGCTCATTTGGATGAGAAATATGCAAAAATGTGAAATGCCCAAAAATGACAATTTTTTGCAGGTCCGCGGTCATGATAATCTTTAATTTTGTCGACTTTCTGGAAAGCCTTTAAAAATGATGAAAAGCACCACCAGTTGACCCCAGGACACTTGAAATGTAAATATTTGCTCATTTGGATGAGAAATATGCAAAAATGTGAAATGCCCAAAAATGACAATTTTTCGCAGGTCCGCGGTCATGAAAATCTTCAATTTTTTCGACTTTCTGGAAAGCTTTTAAAAATGATGGAAAGCACCACCAGTTGACCCCAGGACACTTGAAATGTAAATATTTGCTCATTTGGATGAGAAATATGCAAAAATGTGAAATGCCCAAAAATGACAATTTTTCGCAGGTCCGCGGTCATGAAAATCTTCAATTTTTTCGACTTTCTGGAAAGCCTTTAAAAATGATGAAAAGCACCACCAGTTGACCCCAGGACACTTGAAATGTAAATATTTGCTCATTTGGATGAGAAATATGCAAAAATGTGAAATGCCCAAAAATGACAATTTTTCGCAGGTCCGCGGTCATGAAAATCTTCAATTTTTTCGACTTTCTGGAAAGCCTTTAAAAATGATGAAAGGCACCACCAGTTGACCCCAGGACACTTGAAATGTAAATATTTGCTCATTTGGATGAGAAATATGCAAAAATGTGAAATGCCCAAAAATGACAATTTTTCGCAGGCCCGCGGTCATGAAAATCTTCAATTTTTTCGACTTTCTGGAAAGCCTTTAAAAATGATGAAAAGCACCACCAGTTGACCCCAGGACACTTGAAATGTAAATATTTGCTCATTTGGATGAGAAATATGCAAAAATGTGAAATGCCCAACAATGACAATTTTTCGCAGGTCCGCGGTCATGAAAATCTTCAATTTTTTCGACTTTCTGGAAAGCCTTTAAAAATGATGAAAAGCACCACCAGTTGACCCCAGGACACTTGAAATGTAAATATTTGCTCATTTGGATGAGAAATATGCAAAAATGTGAAATGCCCAAAAATGACAATTTTTCGCAGGTCCGTGGTCATGAAAATCTTCAATTTTTTCGACTTTCTGGAAAGCCTTTAAAAATGATGAAAAGCACCACCAGTTGACCCCAGGACACTTGAAATGTAAATATTTGCTCATTTGGATGAGAAATATGCAAAAATGTGAAATGCCCAAAAATGACAATTTTTCGCAGGCCCGCGGTCATGAAAATCTTCAATTTTTTCGACTTTCTGGAAAGCCTTTAAAAATGATGGAAAGCACCACCAGTTGACCCCAGGACACTTGAAATGTAAATATTTGCTCATTTGGATGAGAAATATGCAAAAATGTGAAATGCCCAAAAATGACAATTTTTCGCAGGTCCGCGGTCATGAAAATCTTCAATTTTTTCGACTTTCTGGAAAGCCTTTAAAAATAATGAAAAGCACCACCAGTTGACCCCAGGACACTTGAAATGTAAATATTTGCTCATCTGGATGAGAAATATGCAAAAATGTGAAATGCCCAAAAATGACAATTTTTCGCAGGCCCGCGGTCATGAAAATCTTCAATTTTTTCGACTTTCTGGAAAGCCTTTAAAAATGATAAAAAGCACCACCAGTTGACCCCAGGACACTTGAAATGTAAATATTTGCTCATTTGGATGAGAAATATGCAAAAATGTGAAATGCCCAAAAATGACAATTTTTCGCAGGTCCGCGGTCATGAAAATCTTCAATTTTTTCGACTTTCTGGAAAGCCTTTAAAAATGATGAAAAGCACCACCAGTTGACCCCAGGACACTTGAAATGTAAATATTTGCTCATTTGGATGAGAAATATGCAAAAATGTGAAATGCCCAAAAATGACAATTTTTTGCAGGTCTGCGGTCATGAAAATCTTCAATTTTGTCGACTTTCTGGAAAGCCTTTAAAAATGATGAAAAGCACCACCAGTTGACCCCAGGACACTTGAAATGTAAATATTTGCTCATTTGGATGAGAAATATGCAAAAATGTGAAATGCCCGAAAATGACAATTTTTTGCAGGTCCGCGGTCATGAAAATCTTCAATTTTGTCGACTTTCTGGAAAGCCTTTAAAAATGATGAAAAGCACCACCAGTTGACCCCAGGACACTTGAAATGTAAATATTTGCTCATTTGGATGAGAAATATGCAAAAATGTGAAATGCCCAAAAATGACAATTTTTCGCAGGTCCGCGATCATGAAAATCTTCAATTTTTTCGACTTTCTGGAAAGCCTTTAAAAATGATGAAAAGCACCACCAGTTGACCCCAGGACACTTGAAATGTAAATATTTGCTCATTTGGATGAGAAATATGCAAAAATGTGAAATGCCCAAAAATGACAATTTTTCGCAGGTCCGCGGTCATGAAAATCTTCAATTTTTTCGACTTTCTGGAAAGCCTTTAAAAATGATGAAAAGCACCACCAGTTGACCCCAGGACACTTGAAATGTAAATATTTGCTCATTTGGATGAGAAATATGCAAAAATGTGAAATGCCCAAAAATGACAATTTTTCGCAGGTCCGCGGTCATGAAAATCTTCAATTTTTTCGACTTTCTGGAAAGCCTTTAAAAATGATGAAAAGCACCACCAGTTGACCCCAGGACACTTGAAATGTAAATATTCGCTCATTTGGATGAGAAATATGCAAAAATGTGAAATGCCCAAAAATGACAATTTTTCGCAGGTCCGCGGTCATGAAAATCTTCAATTTTTTCGACTTTCTGGAAAGCCTTTAAAAATGATGAAAGGCACCACCAGTTGACCCCAGGACACTTGAAATGTAAATATTTGCTCATTTGGATGAGAAAAATGCAAAAATGTGAAATGCCCAAAAATGACAATTTTTCGCAGGTCTGCGGTCATGAAAATCTTCAATTTTTTCGACTTTCTGGAAAGCCTTTAAAAATGATGAAAAGCACCACCAGTTGACCCCAGGACACTTGAAATGTAAATATTTGCTCATTTGGATGAGAAATATGCAAAAATGTGAAATGCCCAACAATGACAATTTTTCGCAGGTCCGCGGTCATGAAAATCTTCAATTTTTTCGACTTTCTGGAAAGCCTTTAAAAATGATGAAAAGCACCACCAGTTGACCCCAGGACACTTGAAATGTAAATATTTGCTCATTTGGACGAGAAATATGCAAAAATGTGAAATGCCCAAAAATGACAATTTTTCGCAGGTCCGCGGTCATGAAAATCTTCAATTTTTTCGACTTTCTGGAAAGCCTTTAAAAATGATGAAAAGCACCACCAGTTGACCCCAGGACACTTGAAATGTAAATATTTGCTCATTTGGATGAGAAATATGCAAAAATGTGAAATGCCCAACAATGACAATTTTTCGCAGGTCCGCGGTCATGAAAATCTTCAATTTTTTCGACTTTCTGGAAAGCCTTTAAAAATGATGAAAAGCACCACCAGTTGACCCCAGGACACTTGAAATGTAAATATTTGCTCATTTGGATGAGAAATATGCAAAAATGTGAAATGCCCAAAAATGACAATTTTTCGCAGGTCCGCGGTCATGAAAATCTTCAATTTTTTCGACTTTCTGGAAAGCCTTTAAAAATGATGAAAAGCAACACCAGTTGACCCCAGGACACTTGAAATGTAAATATTTGCTCATTTGGATGAGAAATATGCAAAAATGTGAAATGCCCAAAAATGACAATTTTTTGCAGGTCCGCGGTCATGAAAATCTTTAATTTTGTCGACTTTCTGGAAAGCCTTTAAAAATGATGAAAAGCACCACCAGTTGACCCCAGGACACTTGAAATGTAAATATTTGCTCATTTGGATGAGAAATATGCAAAAATGTGAAATGCCCAACAATGACAATTTTTCGCAGGTCCGCGATCATGAAAATCTTCAATTTTTTCGACTTTCTGGAAAGCCTTTAAAAATGATGAAAAGCACCACCAGTTGACCCCAGGACACTTGAAATGTAAATATTTGCTCATTTGGATGAGAAATATGCAAAAATGTGAAATGCCCAAAAATGACAATTTTTCGCAGGTCCGCGGTCATGAAAATCTTCAATTTTTTCGACTTTCTGGAAAGCCTTTAAAAATGATGAAAAGCACCACCAGTTGACCCCAGGACACTTGAAATGTAAATATTTGCTCATTTGGATGAGAAATATGCAAAAATGTGAAATGCCCAAAAATGACAATTTTTTGCAGGTCCGCGGTCATGATAATCTTTAATTTTGTCGACTTTCTGGAAAGCCTTTAAAAATGATGAAAAGCACCACCAGTTGACCCCAGGACACTTGAAATGTAAATATTTGCTCATTTGGATGAGAAATATGCAAAAATGTGAAATGCCCAAAAATGACAATTTTTCGCAGGTCCGCGATCATGAAAATCTTCAATTTTTTCAACTTTCTGGAAAGCCTTTAAAAATGATGAAAAGCACCACCAGTTGACCCCAGGACACTTGAAATGTAAATATTTGCTCATTTGGATGAGAAATATGCAAAAATGTGAAATGCCCAAAAATGACAATTTTTCGCAGGTCCGCGGTCATGAAAATCTTCAATTTTTTCGACTTTCTGGAAAGCCTTTAAAAATGATGAAAAGCACCACCAGTTGACCCCAGGACACTTGAAATGTAAATATTTGCTCATTTGGATGAGAAATAAGCAAAAATGTGAAATGCCCAAAAATGACAATTTTTCGCAGGTCCGCAGTCATGAAAATCTTCAATTTTTTCGACTTTCTGGAAAGCCTTTAAAAATGATGAAAAGCACCACCAGTTGACCCCAGGACACTTGAAATGTAAATATTTGCTCATTTGGATGAGAAATATGCAAAAATGTGAAATGCCCAACAATGACAATTTTTCGCAGGTCCGCGGTCATGAAAATCTTCAATTTTTTCGACTTTCTGGAAAGCCTTTAAAAATGATGAAAAGCACCAGCAGTTGACCCCAGGACACTTGAAATGTAAATATTTGCTCATTTGGATGAGAAATATGCAAAAATGTGAAATGCCCAAAAATGACAATTTTTCGCAGGTCCGCGGTCATGAAAATCTTCAATTTTTTCGACTTTCTGGAAAGCCTTTAAAAATGATGAAAAGCACCACCAGTTGACCCCAGGACACTTGAAATGAAAATATTTGCTCATTTGGATGAGAAATATGCAAAAATGTGAAATGCCCAAAAATGACAATTTTTTGCAGGTCCGCGGTCATGAAAATCTTTAATTTTGTCGACTTTCTGGAAAGCCTTTAAAAATGATGAAAAGCACCACCAGTTGACCCCAGGACACTTGAAATGTAAATATTTCCTCATTTGGATGAGAAATATGCAAAAATGTGAAATGCCCAAAAATGACAATTTTTCGCAGGTCCGCGGTCATGAAAATCTTCAATTTTTTCGACTTTCTGGAAAGCCTTTAAAAATGATGAAAAGCACCACCAGTTGACCCCAGGACACTTGAAATGTAAATATTTGCTCATTTGGATGAGAAATATGCAAAAATGTGAAATGCCCAAAAATGACAATTTTTCGCAGGTCCGCGGTCATGAAAATCTTCAATTTTTTCGACTTTCTGGAAAGCCTTTAAAAATGATGAAAAGCACCACCAGTTGACCCCAGGACACTTGAAATGTAAATATTTGCTCATTTGGATGAGAAATATGCAAAAATGTGAAATGCCCAAAAATGACAATTTTTTGCAGGGTCGCGGTCATGAAAATCTTTAATTTTGTCGACTTTCTGGAAAGCCTTTAAAAATGATGAAAAGCACCACCAGTTGACCCCAGGACACTTGAAATGTAAATATTTGCTCATTTGGATGAGAAATATGCAAAAATGTGAAATGCCCAAAAATGGCAATTTTTCGCAGGTCCGCGATCATGAAAATCTTCAATTTTTTCGACTTTCTGGAAAGCCTTTAAAAATGATGAAAAGCACCACCAGTTGACCCCAGGACACTTGAAATGTAAATATTTGCTCATTTGGATGAGAAATATGCAAAAATGTGAAATGCCCAAAAATGACAATTTTTCGCAGGTCCGCGGTCATGAAAATCTTCAATTTTTTCGACTTTCTGGAAAGCCTTTAAAAATGATGAAAAGCACCACCAGTTGACCCCAGGACACTTGAAATGTAAATATTTGCTCATTTGGATGAGAAATATGCAAAAATGTGAAATGCCCAAAAATGACAATTTTTCGCAGGTCCGCAGTCATGAAAATCTTCAATTTTTTCGACTTTCTGGAAAGCCTTTAAAAATGATGAAAGGCACCACCAGTTGACCCCAGGACACTTGAAATGTAAATATTTGCTCATTTGGATGAGAAAAATGCAAAAATGTGAAATGCCCAAAAATGACAATTTTTCGCAGGTCTGCGATCATGAAAATCTTCAATTTTTTCGACTTTCTGGAAAGCCTTTAAAAATGATGAAAAGCACCACCAGTTGACCCCAGGACACTTGAAATGTAAATATTTGCTCATTTGGATGAGAAATATGCAAAAATGTGAAATGCCCAACAATGACAATTTTTCGCAGGTCCGCGGTCATGAAAATCTTCAATTTTTTCGACTTTCTGGAAAGCCTTTAAAAATGATGAAAAGCACCACCAGTTGACCCCAGGACACTTGAAATGTAAATATTTGCTCATTTGGATGAGAAATATGCAAAAATGTGAAATGCCCAAAAATGACAATTTTTTGCAGGTCTGCGGTCATGAAAATCTTCAATTTTGTCGACTTTCTGGAAAGCCTTTAAAAATGATGAAAAGCACCACCAGTTGACCCCAGGACACTTGAAATGTAAATATTTGCTCATTTGGATGAGAAATATGCAAAAATGTGAAATGCCCAAAAATGACAATTTTTCGCAGGTCCGCGGTCATGAAAATCTTCAATTTTTTCGACTTTCTGGAAAGCCTTTAAAAATGATGAAAGGCACCACCAGTTGACCCCAGGACACTTGAAATGTAAATATTTGCTCATTTGGATGAGAAATATGCAAAAATGTGAAATGCCCAAAAATGATAATTTTTCGCAGGCCCGCGGTCATGAATATCTTCAATTTTTTCGACTTTCTGGAAAGCCTTTAAAAATGATGAAAAGCACCACCAGTTGACCCCAGGACACTTGAAATGTAAATATTTGCTCATTTGGATGAGAAATATGCAAAAATGTAAAATGCCCAACAATGACAATTTTTCGCAGGTCCGCGGTCATGAAAATCTTCAATTTTTTCGACTTTCTGGAAAGCCTTTAAAAATGATGAAAAGCACCACCAGTTGACCCCAGGACACTTGAAATGTAAATATTTGCTCATTTGGATGAGAAATATGCAAAAATGTGAAATGCCCAAAAATGACAATTTTTCGCAGGCCCGCGGTCATGAAAATCTTCAATTTTTTCGACTTTCTGGAAAGCCTTTAAAAATGATGGAAAGCACCACCAGTTGACCCCAGGACACTTGAAATGTAAATATTTGCTCATTTGGATGAGAAATATGCAAAAATGTGAAATGCCCAAAAATGACAATTTTTCGCAGGTCCGCGGTCATGAAAATCTTCAATTTTTTCGACTTTCTGGAAAGCCTTTGAAAATGATGAAAAGCACCACCAGTTGACCCCAGGACACTTGAAATGTAAATATTTGCTCATTTGGATGAGAAATATGCAAAAATGTGAAATGCCCAAAAATGACAATTTTTCGCAGGTCCGCGGTCATGAAAATCTTTAATTTTGTCGACTTTCTGGAAAGCCTTTAAAAATGATGAAAAGCACCACCAGTTGACCCCAGGACACTTGAAATGTAAATATTTGCTCATTTGGATGAGAAATATGCAAAAATGTGAAATGCCCAAAAATGACAATTTTTCGCAGGTCCGCGATCATGAAAATCTTCAATTTTTTCGACTTTCTGGAAAGCCTTTAAAAATGATGAAAAGCACCACCAGTTGACCCCAGGACACTTGAAATGTAAATATTTGCTCATTTGGATGAGAAATATGCAAAAATGTGAAATGCCCAAAAATGACAATTTTTCGCAGGTCCGCGGTCATGAAAATCTTCAATTTTTTCGACTTTCTGGAAAGCCTTTAAAAATGATGAAAAGCACCACCAGTTGACCCCAGGACACTTGAAATGTAAATATTTGCTCATTTGGATGAGAAATATGCAAAAATGTGAAATGCCCAAAAATGACAATTTTTCGCAGGTCCGTGGTCATGAAAATCTTCAATTTTTTCGACTTTCTGGAAAGCCTTTAAAAATGATGAAAAGCACCACCAGTTGACCCCAGGACACTTGAAATGTAAATATTTGCTCATTTGGATGAGAAATATGCAAAAATGTGAAATGCCCAAAAATGACAATTTTTCGCAGGTCCGCAGTCATGAAAATCTTCAATTTTTTCGACTTTCTGGAAAGCCTTTAAAAATGATGAAAGGCACCACCAGTTGACCCCAGGACACTTGAAATGTAAATATTTGCTCATTTGGATGAGAAAAATGCAAAAATGTGAAATGCCCAAAAATGACAATTTTTCACAGGTCTGCGGTCATGAAAATCTTCAATTTTTTCGACTTTCTGGAAAGCCTTTAAAAATGATGAAAAGCACCACCAGTTGACCCCAGGACACTTGAAATGTAAATATTTGCTCATTTGGATGAGAAATATGCAAAAATGTGAAATGCCCAACAATGACAATTTTTCGCAGGTCTGCGGTCATGAAAATCTTCAATTTTTTCGACTTTCTGGAAAGCCTTTAAAAATGATGAAAAGCACCACCAGTTGACCCCAGGACACTTGAAATGTAAATATTTGCTCATTTGGATGAGAAACATGCAAAAATGTGAAATGCCCAAAAATGACAATTTTTCGCAGGTCCGCGGTCATGAAAATCTTCAATTTTTTCGACTTTCTGGAAAGCCTTTAAAAATGATGAAAAGCACCACCAGTTGACCCCAGGACACTTGAAATGTAAATATTTGCTCATTTGGATGAGAAATATGCAAAAATGTGAATGCCCAAAAATGACAATTTTTCGCAGGTCCGCGATCATGAAAATCTTCAATTTTTTCGACTTTCTGGAAAGCCTTTAAAAATGATGAAAAGCACCACCAGTTGACCCCAGGACACTTGAAATGTAAATATTTGCTCATTTGGATGAGAAATACGCAAAAATGTGAAATGCCCAAAAATGACAATTTTTTGCAGGTCCGCGGTCATGAAAATCTTCAATTTTTTCGACTTTCTGGAAAGCCTTTAAAAATGATGAAAAGCACCACCAGTTGACCCCAGGACACTTGAAATGTAAATATTTGCTCATTTGGATGAGAAATATGCAAAAATGTGAAATGCCGAAAAATGACAATTTTTCGCAGGTCCGCGGTCATGAAAATCTTCAATTTTTTCGACTTTCTGGAAAGCCTTTAAAAATGATGAAAAGCACCACCAGTTGACCCCAGGACACTTGAAATGTAAATATTTGCTCATTTGGATGAGAAATATGCAAAAATGTGAAATGCCCAAAAATGACAATTTTTTGCAGGTCCGCGGTCATGAAAATCTTCAATTTTGTCGACTTTCTGGAAAGCCTATAAAAATGATGAAAAGCACCACCAGTTGACCCCACGACACTTGAAATGTAAATATTTGCTCATTTGGATGAGAAATATGCAAAAATGTGAAATGCCCAAAAATGACAATTTTTCGCAGGTCCGTGGTCATGAAAATCTTCAATTTTTTCGACTTTCTGGAAAGCCTTTAAAAATGATGAAAAGCACCACCAGTTGACCCCACGACACTTGAAATGTAAATATTTGCTCATTTGGATGAGAAATATGCAAAAATGTGAAATGCCCAAAAATGACAATTTTTCGCAGGTCCGCGGTCATGAAAATCTTCAATTTTTTCGACTTTCTGGAAAGCCTTTAAAAATGATGAAAAGCACCACCAGTTGACCCCAGGACACTTGAAATGTAAATATTTGCTCATTTGGATGAGAAATATGCAAAAATGTGAAATGCCCAAAAATGACAATTTTTCGCAGGGTCGCGGTCATGAAAATCTTCAATTTTTTCGACTTTCTGGAAAGCCTTTAAAAATGATGAAAAGCACCACCAGTTGACCCCAGGACACTTGAAATGTAAATATTTCCTCATTTGGATGAGAAATATGCAAAAATGTGAAATGCCCAAAAATGACAATTTTTCGCAGGTCCGCGGTCATGAAAATCTTCAATTTTTTCGACTTTCTGGAAAGCCTTTAAAAATGATGAAAAGCACCACCAGTTGACCCCAGGACACTTGAAATGTAAATATTTGCTCATTTGGATGAGAAATATGCAAAAATGTGAAATGCCCAAAAATGACAATTTTTTGCAGGTCTGCGGTCATGAAAATCTTCAATTTTGTCGACTTTCTGGAAAGCCTTTAAAAATGATGAAAAGCACCACCAGTTGACCCCAGGACACTTGAAATGTAAATATTTGCTCATTTGGATGAGAAATATGCAAAAATGTGAAATGCCCAAAAATGACAATTTTTCGCAGGTCCGCGATCATGAAAATCTTTAATTTTTTTGACTTTCTGGAAAGCCTTTAAAAATGATGAAAAGCACCACCAGTTGACCCCAGGACACTTGAAATGTAAATATTTGCTCATTTGGATGAGAAATATGCAAAAATGTGAAATGCCCAAAAATGACAATTTTTTGCAGGTCCGCGGTCATGAAAATCTTCAATTTTTTCGACTTTCTGGAAAGCCTTTAAAAATGATGAAAAGCACCACCAGTTGACCCCAGGACACTTGAAATGTAAATATTTGCTCATTTGGATGAGAAATATGCAAAAATGTGAATGCCCAAAAATGACAATTTTTCGCAGGTCCGCGATCATGAAAATCTTCAATTTTTTCGACTTTCTGGAAAGCCTTTAAAAATGATGAAAAGCACACCAGTTGACCCCAGGACACTTGAAATGTAAATATTTGCTCATTTGGATGAGAAATACGCAAAAATGTGAAATGCCCAAAAATGACAATTTTTTGCAGGTCCGCGGTCATGAAAATCTTCAATTTTTTCGACTTTCTGGAAAGCCTTTAAAAATGATGAAAAGCACCACCAGTTGACCCCAGGACACTTGAAATGTAAATATTTGCTCATTTGGATGAGAAATATGCAAAAATGTGAAATGCCCAAAAATGACAATTTTTCGCAAGTCATGAAAATCTTCAATTTTTTCGACTTTCTGGAAAGCCTTTAAAAATGATGAAAAGCACCACCAGTTGACCCCAGGACACTTGAAATGTAAATATTTGCTCATTTGGATGAGAAATATGCAAAAATGTGAAATGCCCAAAAATGACAATTTTTCGCAGGTCCGCAGTCATGAAAATCTTCAATTTTTTCGACTTTCTGGAAAGCCTTTGAAAATGATGAAAAGCACCATCAGTTGACCCCAGGACACTTGAAATGTAAATATTTGCTCATTTGGATGAGAAATATGCAAAAATGTGAAATGCCGAAAAATGACAATTTTTCGCAGGTCCGCGGTCATGAAAATCTTCAATTTTTTCGACTTTCTGGAAAGCCTTTAAAAATGATGAAAAGCACCACCAGTTGACCCCAGGACACTTGAAATGTAAATATTTGCTCATTTGGATGAGAAATATGCAAAAATGTGAAATGCCCAAAAATGACAATTTTTCGCAGGTCCGCAGTCATGAAAATCTTCAATTTTTTCGACTTTCTGGAAAGCCTTTAAAAATGATGAAAAGCACCACCAGTTGACCCCAGGACACTTGAAATGTAAATATTTGCTCATTTGGATGAGAAATATGCAAAAATGTGAAATGCCCAAAAATGACAATTTTTTGCAGGTCCGCGGTCATGAAAATCTTCAATTTTTTCGACTTTCTGGAAAGCCTTTAAAAATGATGAAAAGCACCACCAGTTGACCCCAGGACACTTGAAATGTAAATATTTGCTCATTTGGATGAGAAATATGCAAAAATGTGAATGCCCAAAAATGACAATTTTTCGCAGGTCCGCGATCATGAAAATCTTCAATTTTTTCGACTTTCTGGAAAGCCTTTAAAAATGATGAAAAGCACACCAGTTGACCCCAGGACACTTGAAATGTAAATATTTGCTCATTTGGATGAGAAATATGCAAAAATGTGAAATGCCCAAAAATGACAATTTTTTGCAGGTCCGCGGTCATGAAAATCTTCAATTTTTTCGACTTTCTGGAAAGCCTTTAAAAATGATGAAAAGCACTACCAGTTGACCCCAGGACACTTGAAATGTAAATATTTGCTCATTTGGATGAGAAATATGCAAAAATGTGAAATGCCCAAAAATGACAATTTTTCGCAAGTCATGAAAATCTTCAATTTTTTCGACTTTCTGGAAAGCCTTTAAAAATGATGAAAAGCACCACCAGTTGACCCCAGGACACTTGAAATGTAAATATTTGCTCATTTGGATGAGAAATATGCAAAAATGTGAAATGCCCAAAAATGACAATTTTTCGCAGGTCCGCGGTCATGAAAATCTTCAATATTTTTGACTTTCTGGAAAGCCTTAAAAAATGATGAAAAGCACCACCAGTTGACCCCAGGACACTTGAAATGTAAATATTTGCTCATTTGGATGAGAAATATGCAAAAATGTGAAATGCCCAAAAATGACAATTTTTTGCAGGTCCGCGGTCATGAAAATCTTCAATTTTTTCGACTTTCTGGAAAGCCTTTAAAAATGATGAAAAGCACCACCAGTTGACCCCAGGACACTTGAACTGTAAAAATTTGGCTTATTTGGATGAGAAATATGCAAAAATGTGAAATGTCCAAAAATGACAATTTTTCACAGGTCTGCAGTCATGAAAATCTTCAATTTGTTTAGCAGAGGGGAAGTAACGATTTCTATGACGGCTGTCATATTTGTTAACAGTCCATAACAAAATTTGGGCGTGCTCAACTAGACCACCGGGGAAACATACCACACGTTTTGAAAAAAAAAAACAAACAAACAAAAAAAAAACGACCAGTCGTCTTGGAAGAGATGTAATAACAAGAAATTGTTAAATGACGGACATATGGACGGGGTATGGAAGGACGTATGGACACTGGACAGTTACCCTCTGGGATATGCTCTACCGCCAAGCTAATAACTCAGCCCTTGTGATGCTGAATGAATTAAGATGCCATGCCCATTTCAATTTTTCAGCCAATCAGATTACTTGATCCAGGTTGTTGATATGAATTCATATACTGAATGACAAACAGTGCAGATCCAGATCAGTTGGCTTCTTCACAAGCCAATTGATCTGGATCTACACTGAATACAAAAGCAGGGCATAACAAGGTTCAGCAGGACCAGGGTCAATATTGACAATGACAACGCAATCCTTTGAAAAGTGACATATTCTTACGACATGAAAGTCGCAACAAAGGAATGAAGCATAGCTGAAAAATTATTCCTTCTTTCCTGGGAATCGAACCCGGTCCTCCCGGTTAAAAATCCAATGCTCTAACCACTGAGCCAAAGAGTCGACTCTTTGACACAGTTGTCAGAGATTGAATATATACTTAGAAGCTATGCGTAATCTGCCAAGGCAGATAATCGAAGGTAGGAGTGCTCGGTCGTAACACTCCCCCTCTTCAAGGAAGTCATCATTTATGATGACGTGAAGCCATTTTCAGCGTATAAAGTCCAATTTTGGACGAGCCCCCATCTTACGACATGAAAGTCGCAACAAAGGAATGAAGCATAGCTGAAAAAATATTCCGTCTTTCCTGGGAATCGAACCCGGTCCTCCCGGTTAAAAATCCAATGCTCTAACCACTGAGCCAAAGAGTCGACTCTTTGACGCAGTTGTCAGAGATTGACTATATACTTAGAAACTATGCGTAATCTGCCAAGGCAGATAATCGAAGGTAGGAGTGCTCGGTCGTAACACTCCCCCTTTTCAAGGAAGTCATCATTTATGATGACGTGAAGCCATTTTCGGCGTATAAAGTCCAATTTTGGACGAGCCCCCATCTTACGACATGAAAGTCGCAACAAAGGAATGAAGCATAGCTGAAAAATTATTCCGTCTTTCTTGGGAATCGAACCCCGGTCCTCCCGGTAAAAAATCCAATGCTCTAACCACTGAGCCAAAGAGTCGACTCTTTGACGCAGTTGTCAGAGATTGAATATATACTTGGAAGCTATGCGTAATCTGCCAAGGCAGATAATCGAAGGTAGGAGTGCTCGGTCGTAACAATATAAACATTTCTGTCACAGGCAAGACAGTTAATATTTATGCTGCAAGTTTCACTTGAAAACATTTATTTTAAGGTAAATAATCGTATGACCGGTTTAACCCATTTGAGTCGGGAAACACTGCCTCCCACCACCCCCCCCCCCCAACCCCAACCCCAACACACACACACACACACAAAGGGTAATTGGCAAACTGTGCAGACCCAGATCAGATGCCGCAGAACAAATACAAATACACACATGCGGATCCAGGATGAGTTCTGAGGCGGGGGTGGTGGGAGGTGGGGGTTCGATCTGATCAAATTATCGTACTGACTGCGTATTCGGGCAGACATACCTGAACAAAAAGTGTAGATCCAGATCAGACGTCGCAGAATGCATTGTCTGATCAGGGTCTACACTGTTTGTCACTCAGCCAGCTATCTGACACATATTCATAGGTAATAAAATTGACTTGTTGAAGAGAAGTACAAATGTTTAAGGTAAAGAGTAACGGGTGTGGATACTTAGGGTAAATACGGTATCCCAAATTCATCCAAAATACCCCACGGAAATGAAATTTTGAGTCAAAGGGGCGTGAGGGGGGTTTCAGTCAAACCCCCTCTGAATCGGCCACTCCACTATTTAGGGTTAATACAGTAAATAGTAAGCATTCATTTGAGTCCCGCCATGCCCAAACGTATCTTCAGGCATAGTGGACAGCATAGGCCAAGATCAGCTTGCACATCGGCGCAGTCTGATCAGGTCCTTTGTTGTCCACTAACAGTCATTTGACACTATAAACTGTAACAACTGAGAGCTAATGCCCTGATGAGACTGCGCATGCGTGGGATGAATCTGAATCTGGAATTCTGCACATGTTCGAAGACACCTTTTCGCTTGACGTGGCCCATTTGCCGATGCCATCATCAAGGATAGTGCAGCTCTTCCAATTAGTGTTGGGAATCGGCAAGAATTTTATAGCCGATCATCGATTTTGTAAAACCGACTGATCATCGATCCATAATCGACTTGTAGAAAATATATTAACTCTTAATTTAGGTACTTATTCATTGCTCCAGAGCAATAAGAGGAGTATCTAGATAATATTTTTCTTATTTCTCCATGAAAACATATGTTGTGGGCGATGCTTCTAATGAGTATTCACAACATATGTTTTTGTAAAGAAATAAGAACAAGAGCTCCGCCAACCGGGGCATTATACGCCTGTGGCAAATAATAAGACGTAGCACATAAACTTGCTCTTGTATAATTCAGTGCTCCGGATATAAACTGTAAGTGGAATTACAAACAAAAAAAAAATCATTTGGACATAGCGCTGCTGATAATTGGAGAACTGTAACTTAAGGGTCCAAGCTGGCCCAGAAATTAAGGGAGAAGTGACTTCTCCCTCCTGGAAAAATAGGGAGAAGTTTGCTGCAACTAGGGAGAAGTGCTTTCGGGCAGAGGAAACACGATAGATTGCATGGCTGTATTATAAGCTCATATGAGCCTTTGGCTGATTTATTTTTCCTATACTTCAATATCGGACCATACAATAACAAAACAAAAATAAACAAAAAAAAAAAAAAAAACAAAAAAAAAAAAAATGCTGCAAGATTTTTTTTTGTAAACAATTAACTTGTTTTATAAAGATTTTATTTTTGTTCTTCAAGGGAGCCAACTCAGAAAAGTATTTAAAAAATCCAAAAAAAAATATGTTTATAAGTTTTGATATTAGTCAAGCTTCTTAATTCTGTTTCATTTAATAAATGTACTTATAAAGATTTATTAATAGCAACACTTCTTTGCAAATCTAATAAAAGACGATGTAAAAAAAAATAAATAAATAACTTGCACATATGGCTATAACTTAAGTTATTTGCAAAAAATATACCTATTATAAAATAAAATTTGCACACTATTACCTATAAACAATATGCTGCGAGAAGTTTACAAGAACTTGCAAAGGGGCATAACTCTGCTAATATTTGGTGGACAGTAACCTTGAAACAATATGCATTGCTCCACATCATGATCTAATTACAAATAAAGTTTCATCTTGATCGGATGTAAACTGTAGGAGTTAGCTGGAAACGAAATGTTTACAGAAATTTTTAAAGGGGCATAACTCCAATATTTGGTGCACTGTAACCTCAAAATAATATGCGCTGCTCCACATCATTGTGTTACTATTTATTAAGTTTCAGCTTGATCGGATGTAAACTGTAGGAGGATTTAGCCAGAAACGAAAAATTAATAGAAATTTTCAAAGGGGTATAACTCTGCTAATACTTGACGGACTGTAACCTTGAAAAAATATGCGCTGCTTCACATAATGGTCTAATACAAATAAAGTTTCAGCTTGATCGGATGTAAACTGTAGGAGAAGTTAGCCGGAAAAGTTTACTGTAATTTTCAAAGGGGCATAACTCTGCTAATATTTGGTGGACTGTAACCTCGAAACAATATATGCTGCCCCACATCATGGTCTAACTATAAATGAAGTTTCAGCTTGATCGGATGTAAAATGTAGAAAGGGTTAACCGGAAATGAAGTTTACAGAAATTTTCAAAGGGGCATAACACTGCAAACATTTGGTGGAATGTAACCCCCAAAAAATATGCGCTGCTCCACATCATGCTTTAACTTTAAATGAAGTTTTAGCTTGAATGGATGTAAACCTTAGGAGTTAGCCGGAAATGAAAAGTTTACAGAAATTTTCCAAGGGCATAGCTCTGCTAATATCTGGTGAACTGTAACCTCGAAACAATATGCGCTGCCCCACATCATGGTCTAACTATAAATGAAGTTTCAGCTTGATCGGATGTAAAATGTAGGAGTTTACCGGAAATGAAAAGTTTACAGAGATTTTCAAAGGGGCATAACTCTGCAAACATTTGGTGGACTGTAACCCCGAAACAATATGCGCTGCGTCACATCATGGTCTAACTATATACCAATTTTCAGCTTGATCGGATGTAAACTGTAGGAGGAGTTAGCCGGAAATGAAAAAGTTTATGGACAGACGGACGCCATACCCCGTAATATAATACGTTCCGTTTTTCAAAGGGGCGTATAAAAATATCAGTACATTTGGGTTGACTTAATTAAGGCTATTTTATGAATTTTTTTCCCTTTTATTGGCCACAAATCCAGAATGACCCAAATAGACAGCTTTGAATTCCATTTCTTTATAACTTGCCTAAAAAAATAAAATGTGAGAATATGTTTCTAAAAGTAGAATTTTCTGTTTAGTAGACTACAAAAAAATCTTTCCGATCATCAGTCACAAGAGACAAAAGTGACTAATGACTGATTATAATCGATCATCAGTGGCAACACTACTTCCAATACATTTATACAGGAGAAACATACGTTCACTGAGAAAATGTGTCTTTGGGGTAAAGGTAAACAACAAAGATCAAGTTCAGCCAGCACTGCTACACAACCTGACAAAAGTGTTCTGTCGTATGACTCAGGAAGCAGACAGTGAAGGCCCTGTTCAGACTGTGTCTCTAGATGTTTGTTGTTCCCATTTGCCCCGAAAGCACATGCTCACCCGGTGCACTTCAAATATGTCAGTGGGCATTTTGAAACACACAGGAACCTCTTCATAAAATGGTTCACCAAAAACCAGGGCCCAGTTGTTCAAACCTAACGACGTCGTTAGTTAACGATTCGTTAAAATTTACACTGAGTGATATGCAAATATGCTGAAATTTTTTGCTGAAAAAAATGTGAGTAGCTTTTGCAGTGCAAAAGCTACTCACATTTTTTCAGCAAAAAATATCAGAATATTGTATATTGAATCCGCTAAAACAGTTAACGAAATGACCCTTAACGAGCTCGTTAAGCTAACGACACTTTGAACAACTGAGCCCAGTTTTGAATATAAGACGGTTTAAAGATGGACCCGAAGGAAGTGTTTTACCCAAAACAAAATATATAGATAACAAAGAAAAAAATATCATTTATGATCATTTTTCTATAAAATCAATACATTTTTGTTGAATACAAAAAAAGGTAGGAGAAAAGTCCAGGGAGTGCCACAATCACAAACCGCAGCCCTTCCCAAACACAAAGCAGAAACAGACAAATCCAAACAAGCACAAATCGAACAAACGTACGAAAAGCACTAAGATTAGCTCTCTCTTCCCCAAGCGAAAAATGCTAAAAGGACTGAAAAACACAAGAACAAAATGACACAAGGTAAGACATAAAAAAAAATCGCCTCGTAGAATAAACCACAAAGCAACAAAGAGTAAGACTAACACCGGGACTACCGCCTTAGAACGTACAGTTGTTTAGCTATCTCGATTTTTGCTTTGGATCCCTGCAATAGTGTTATAAAGAGGTTGTGGTAAAGTTTGCCTTATCTTCCCCAATATATATAGATATACCAAGCAAATTGTTCAGAGTCAAGAACAGATACTGTACAGCAGTAAGCATTCACCAATCAATAAGTTTTGTTATATCTGCAATAAATACATCACGAAAACATGCCTATATAAAATTGACCCCCTTAAACCCCACTTTTATACAGTAAAACTGGGGTTTACAGGGGTATACATTATTTTTCATATTTCTGCTCTAAAACATAGATTGTGGGTATTCGTTAGAACCGCCTCCCCGAGGCGGTTCTAACGAGTACCCACAATCTATGTTTTGAGCAGAAATATGAAAAATATCGGAGTTTTGTATCTGAAAAATTTCAGTTTTTGCAGGTGAAACTTTCTATATATTTGAATAGGCTTGTTTTCGTAATAGAACTGAAACAATACACACGATTCATACACTGGGAATGCCCAATTTCTCACAATAAAATGGAAAAGGTACGAAACCCCCACATCAAAACTGCAAAACTAAAAATGAAATTTCCAATCTGGATAGCAAGACATATATGTATTGTATTCTGTTTATTGTCAGTTAATACTTTGAGGTATTAAATACATAAAACAGAAAGGAATTAATAATTTGATATATTATTAGATTTTGATCTCAGATTTATCATCTCCTTTGGTACGAAACCCCCTTACCCAAACTTATAGTTTTCTTTTGTATTTTTTATTTTTTTTTTTTTTTTTATTTATTTTTTTTTTTTTTTCATAATCTTTGATAAACAGTTCTTTCGAAAATGGTAATAATTTATACGTAGCTGACTGAACATTGATTGAACACAAAACAAACATTAAAATGGTTTATATATGGATTTTCATTTATTGAATGTCTGTCTAAAAATAAAATAGTTAGAACATGTGAAAGAGGATGTTGCATCCATAATCCTGAGAAACGTACCATAAAGTAAATACTCCATATGTCCTGCATTATCATATTCATACATATTATATATCATACATGCTAACAGCGAGCAAAGGCATCATTACAGTGTGTGTGTGTGTGTGTGTGTGTGTGTGTGTGTGTGTGTGTGTGTGTGTGTGTGTGTGTGTGAGCAACCGCTTATGACAAAATGTTCATCTGGGGCATGTGCTGACAGCACAGACTCAGACAAGCCTGCTCATCTAGTCTAATCAGAGCTTTTAGAATACTGCAGATACATTTTGCAAACCTCAGACAGTGTGGTGTGCCAAACATCTTGTCTGGAGTTTTCACAAGCCCATACCATACTTTCGATTGCTTTGGGATGCTAGAGGGCGTAAGCAGAGAGCGTAAGCAGTGTTGCAAACTTCATTACTGCTTATGAAGAGTCTCAATTAAACCGAGACTCCAATTTTGTAATCTGTACTTTGTTTCCAAAGGCAATCTTTTTTACGTTTAATTTGCTCAGGTCAGTAATAAAATCTGAGGATTCAAGCTGTTGTTTTTGTCACACTGAATCGTGTCATTATACATATATGTAGGTTTCCATATGAGCACAAGAGGAGCCGCATTCTGCTTCTATCAAGAGGGCTGCGACGTGCGAAAACGTGTCTTCGGTTAACTGCAATCAGCAAAGCACAGATCAACCTGCGCATCTGTACAGTCTGCCCAGGGCCTTTACTATCTGCTAACAGAATCACCGGATACTAGAGACTATATGAACGCAAGCAAAGCCAGGATACTTTGCACATGTGCAGAAATGATATGAACGCAAGCAAAGCCCGGATACTTTGCACATGTGCAGAAATGATATTAAATTTTCACAGGCAATAGCCTTATGGATGAGGGCTGGAGTATGTAACCCCTTGGGGCAGAGCCAGGGGGTGTGGCCCCGAAGGTTCCAAAATCCATTTTGTACAGTCATGTTGCATATCAAATCAAAGGTAATGAATAGTAGAATATAGGTGCAAAAAGTTTGCCCCGGTGGCATGTCTGGGGATCTCCAGAGGTCAAAAAGTAGGATTTGGGGTCTTTTCTTCTTTTTTTTCTTTTTTTTTTTTATTTGTCACACAACTCCTCCTATGCTTTTTGAGCTAGAATCTTGAAACTGTCACAAGTAATAGCCCTATGGATAAGGACGGGAGGAACACATTTGAAATTTTGATGTGCTGCCTGGGGGCGTGGTCCAAAATCCATTTTGTACAAACAGTCAGGTTGTATATCAAAGCGCGGGGTTATGCACTGGCGCGCCATCTACTTGCTCTTGTTTTAGATTAAATTTTCTTTTACCTTTAGGGAAAAGAAACTACATATAAATAATTTTTTTCTGGACATATTACTAGGAGTTTCCTCCATTTTAGCACATAAGATTTTGCATTCAGTATGTCTTTCAAACCAGTGAAACAAAAACTCTGTAAGCAAACAGCAGAAGTCCTCTCAGACCCTGCGAAAGAGCAGTCAATGAGGATGACGAGTTCAGGTTTAGCTCTTTCCCCGCTTGTGGCGACTTTTATGGTCTGCTGATAACCTTTGTAAACAGTTTGGGCTCAGATCAGGCCCGACAACATGTCGGGCCTGATCTGGATACAAACTGATTGACACTCTGATGGTATTCCTGAAAGATTTCTTTGAAAAGATAATTAAAAAAAAATACAGCCGACAAAAAGCATGCAAAATTACCCAGTATGCAAAGAGTATGAGGGTCATTTGTGTCAAAATGCTATATTAATTTGGTTTGATACTGAAACGACTATAACAAGTGCGGAAGCGCATACTGGTCTGGGTCTTTGTTGCCTGCATATGCCACAAATAAACATATTTTCATGGCATGGCTGAACACACACGCACGCATGTACACACACACAGCGTGCAGGGCAAGAGATAAGGGGAGTATCCCTGTAAATTACCCTAATGTTTTCAGCAAATACTCAATTATTTTCAAAAATCTGGGTATTGATACCCCATTGATTTGACAAATTACCCAATTATTACCAATTCAAGGGTGAAAATTAAAGTTTCAAGGCCAGTAAAGCACCTGATTACTGTTTTATATTATGATTACTATATTATGATTACTGGTGTTTTTATTCTTCATACGAGGGGTGTTCGAATATGAATGCAACTAGGCCAATATCTCGCTTTTAACCACGATTTGCACGAAATAGGAACATGTATCGTATAGATAGATCATATTGATTGTTGAGTAAGCTCTACGTTGATACATGTGTAAATCCGTTCAGGCTAGCTTTGACAATTGCTCGATTAACATTGTCTACTCGTGTACACTAAAGCTAAAACGGTTGGGAAAAAATAAAAGAAATAATTTCTTAAACTGTCGACCAGCAACTGGTCTCCGTGGTGTCAGGTTGTTGCACGACAATGCTTCGTCACACAAAGCGGCCATTGTACGCGAATATCTGAAACAGGAAAAGGTTGTCGAGCTTCCGTACCCTCCTTATTCGCCAGATCTTGCCCCTTGTGACTTTTTCCTATTCCCGAGGCTCAGAAAACACCTCGCGGGAAGAAAATATCAAACGTGCAAAAAGGTCGGTTCGGCTATTTTTCAGTGTCTGAACAGTATACCTCGAAAAGATTATGAAAACGCATTTGAAAATTGCATTAAAAGACTGAAACATTGTGTATCACATGGTGGCGAGTATTTTGAAGGATTGAGATAAAGATTTTGGCATTGTTTGTTAAGCGCTTCTGAAAATTAACCCAGTTGCATTCATATTTGAACACCCCTCGTATGACAAATACTATCATAATATTAAAAGGGTATAAAGAAATAACATGTTTTAAATACCAAAATCAGGCATTTTGTGCTCTTTCTTTGTGTTTTATAAGTTTTACGCAGTTACATTTCATTTTCGGGGTATATTTACTCAAACTGAAAAATAATTATGTGATTTTACCCAACTGACTAAATTTTGAAGGGGGGTTAAATACCCAACTGCTCCCAAAACCATCTGTTGCTCTGAGCGTGGTGATGCCCATCACTCAATGTTCGTCGCTCAGTGTTTGCAAGTATATATCTCGATAGGACCACAGAATGTATGTTCCATGTAATTTTATATGTACTGGCCAAGGAAGTATTTACTTTTCAGTACATTTCTCTGGGCATGCTTAGTCCTTTAAATGGTTAACCAGTACCTTGTGCACAAACTCTTGCCATTAACTGACAACTGTCCTTCTTGGATATTATGGCCACACTCCAATTTTCAACTTGTTGACAGCTATCCATCCCCTTGCTCTGAACTAAAAGTCGACCTCAACGTTTCCTTGGTTCTCGGAATTTGTATTTCTAAAGGGTTTTCAATACCCAGTCACCTTTACCTTAACCACTCTCTAGGCAAATTCAGCATGATGCAAACTGATGAAATTTTTCCCAGAAAATAGGATTTGACCTCTCATGCAAACTGTCTCTTAAAGAGAATTTGCATGAAATGTCAAATCCTGTCACAAGAATAATATTTCAATGTCATCTGCTGATTTTTTTTTTCCAGCATGCCAACCTCTAACATCTACAAAACTGCGTGCATCCTAACCAGACTGGCATTTGGGTAGTCTGGTATGAGCATACTTAGGCACAGGTCTAGATAAGAGGGGGTATCAGGTAAATATTTTTCTTATTTCTCCATGAAAGCATATGTTTTCGTAGAGAAATAAGAAAAAAATATCAATACTTTTTTTATTGAAAAAAAAAAAAGCATCGTATCAAGAGCTATGCTTAGGACAGCAACATAAACTACACTCAACGAATTTCTGCGACTTAATACACTTAATAGATTTCTGGCATTTTGACACGAAGACAACTTTTTGTGATTTCCTGTTCGCTTTCCTGCACACCAAGCCCCTTCTAAAAAGAGGTCTAAGGGAGACCTCCCATGAAATTGTATCAATTCCCCTTAAAAAACATAGTTCATACTTTGCAAGCCAATTAACGTATACCACTCTCTTGGCTAATTCAGCAGACAACAAATTGGTGATATTTTTTCTAGAAAACAGGATCAGACATTTCATAAAAAGTGATTAGTATAGCTCATCCTGAGCATAGCTCAGGTGAGCTAAAATTGTCTCCATTGGAGACAATTTGCATGAAATGTCAAATCTTGTTTTGTGGGGAAATAAGATGTCATCTGCTGAGAATTTTACCCAGAGTGCTAAGCCTTCGAAACAGCTGTGCTATGAGAAACGGTGTCTTCACAGGATAAGTAAACCGAAAAAAAATCACATCAGTGTGTAAAGCAGCACAATCGGATATAAAAGGTCATTGCTTTGCATTGCAATACCCAAGAGTATCCAGAAATCTGTAAAGCAGACAGTAAATACCCTGATCAGGCCCCGAGGTAACAGGTTATAAATCTTTTTTCAGGTTCAACTCAGCTGAGCATGAAATTTTCTCTGCTAATATATATGAAAATGCCAACAATAGTTCGCATTTACATATAAACAGAAATTTTCATGCTCAGCTATGTCCATCCTCGGTATCCCAGGTGTGACCCATAACGTTACACTCCATTCATCACCCCTGGGGCAAGTAAAAAACGAAACATTGTTTTCTATGAATATTCATAACAGCTGGGAATACTTCAATAGCCAATCAAAATGTCGACAACATAGAGCTACTCTCTTGTGCAGAGTATTCATTTTTCTTCTTCTGTTACTAAAAACAACCCAGGAAAACCCGATAAACATTTTTTGTCAACAATTAATACCAAGCCTGGATTTGCAACGAACAATATGATTGGATATCCACAAAACAAAACTAGAACGATGATGTTATTTGCGAGTGTACCCGTGATAAAAATAGACTAAAATTACTCATGGAAATACTGAGATCACCAATCAGTTTGCCTCATTAATAATTCATGAGGACGAAGAAACGTCAGCGAGTTGTCCCAGCGGTGATGAATGAAGTATAACGTAATGGGTCACATCTGGGTTACCGAGGATGAGCTATGTTTAACAAGAAATAATTTGCAGTTATTAGTAATCCGAGATTTATTAGCAGGCCAAATTTCACGTTCAGCTGAGCATGAAAAAAGTTTCATATCCTCTGCAGATGCACAGGCTGCTCTGGACCTCCACTGTTGGCAGATGCCCGGAGGTCGTACCTTCACATGGCACTGCTCAAATAGGAACCTGGCGAAACATTTCCTACGAAATTGCATGTGTGCCCAGTGGATACTGAGATCAGCATGCACATCTGCTCCATTTTGATCTAAGCTGTTACAGGGCACTTGTATAATGTAGTGACCTTGAAAATAAGGTCAAGGTCACCAAAATCTAATCATTACTTTCCCCCATGATGTATCTGTGCTAGTTTAGGCAAATTCCAGCCATTAGTTAAAGACATAGTGTGCACACAAACTTTTTACTGCATTTACAAAGTCCACTTTTTGAGTATTTATAATGTAGTGACCTTGAAAATAAGGTCAAGGTCACCAAATTCTAATCATTTCTTTCCCCCATCCTGCTGATATATCTGTGCTAGTTTGGTCAAATTCCAGCTATTGATTAAAGAGATAGTGTGCACAAACTTTTTACTGCATTAAGAAACTTTTTTACAAAGGGCAATAACTCCCAAAAGAATTGACCCCTAGCCTTTACTTTCTCTTATGTAGGTACGCCTTATGTATTTATATCAATGTGTCTGCAGAAACTGATGAATATACATCACTGCATTTTCAAGATATTAGGAAAAACCCAGCATCGGGGATGGACACATGGATGGACGGACAATATTTAAACAGTATACACCCCCACCCCCCACAAACAAAGTTTGCGGGGGGGGGGGTGTATAAAGACATAAGAGAAACATATCTGTGAAATTATTTTGAAATTGACTAATGGCCTTGGAGGCTCCAAGGGATGTCCTTTAAAGGTTTATTTTATTAATATTATTTTTAGCTCTGGCAACCATTTTGTTCAGCAGAGCAGAACCATTTTAGCAATTTTGGTAAAGTGGCATAAGAGGAACATTTCTTGAAATTGTTTACAAATCCAGCCACTGGCCGCGGAGATGTTGTTTAAATGTTTCTGTAGTTTTAGCTCTGGTGACCATTTTGTTCAGCAGAGCAGAACTATTTTGGCAATTTTGGTAAAGAGGGATAAGAGGAACCTTTCTGTGAAATCATTTTGAAATCAGGCCAATGGCCAAGGAGATGTCGTTTAAAGGTTAAAATTTCTATTTTTAGCTCAGGCCGTTATTTTGTTCAGCCAAGCAGAACCATTTTAGCAATTTTAGTAGAGGGCCATTGCAGGAACACTTCTGGGCAAATATTTTGAAATCTGGCCATTGGCCAAGGACGAGATGTTGTTTGAAGATTTTTTATTTTCAGCCATCTTGTTCAATGAAGCGGAACAACTGCGGCCATCTTGGATTTCCGATAGACACAATTTTAGCTCGTTTGGATCGAGAAGTCATCCTGTTGCTACAGAGCAAGTTTCGGCTCAAAGGACCAAAGGTTTGGAAAGAAATGTCGAAAACTGATTTTCAAGATGACGGCTATCTTGGATTTTCTATCAGCTCATTTAGCTATTTTGTGTCTATTGGCGCCCAAATGCTTATCATCAAGTTTGGATTCAACTGGATTATAAAGGAGATCCAAAATATGAATTTTCAACATTTTTCCTATATAAATGTATTGGGCCCATACAACTGCATGGGGAAACAAATTTGACCTTGCCGTAAAAAGGTCAAACTTCAAAGTAGGACCATCATTTTAGCAATGGTGGTAGATCTCCTGTCCCTGATGATTTGTGCAAAGATTAGGCTCCATGGCTCATTTGGTTCTGGAGAAGATTTTTAAAGATTTTTACCGTATATGGACATGGCATCCAACTTGGTCAATGGACCATGACCATTTTAGCAACCCTTCGTTCCCCTGTCCCAAGGAGGTTCCTCGTAAAATTTGAGAAACATTGGCCCAGAGGGTTCAGCGAAGTCATTTGAAATTATCAACGTTGGGGCCCATACAAATGCATACGGAAGCAAACTTGACCTCGCCAAAAAAAGGTCAAACGTCAATGTACGACCATCATTTTAGCAACTTTGGTAGACCTCCCGTCCCTGATGATTTGTGCAAAGATTAAGCCCCCAGGCATCCTCTGTTTTGGAGATATTTAGTTTTTACCATATATGGGCATGGCAGCCATCTTGGTCAATGGACTGTGACCATTTTAGCAATCTTTCATTCCCCTGCCACAAGGAGGCTCCACATGAAATATAAGCAACATTCCCCAGAGGCTACTGAGGAGGTCCTTTGAAATACTCAACATTTTTCCCATACAAATGTATGGCGCATACACAAATGCATAGGGAAGCAAACGAGCTCGCCGTAAAAAGGTCAAATGTCAATGTACTCCCATCATTTTAGCAATTTTGGTAGACCTCCCGTCCCGAATAATTTATGCAAAGATTCATCCCCAAGGCATCCTTGGTTCTGGAGGAGAATATCTTTAAAGATTTTTACATATATGGACATGGCAGCCATCTTAGTCAACAGACCACAACCATTTTAGCAATCTTTCATTCCCCCAACCTAAGGAGGCACCATATGAAATTTGAGCAAAATTGGCTCAGCAGCTTCAGAGGAGGTCGCTTAAAATGTTAACAGATGGACGCATGGACAGACGGACAAAAAGTGATCACTATAGCTCAACCTGAACATAGCTCAGGTCAGCTAATAATCTCTGAGATTCTGTTAAAGTAAAAGGACGTCAAAATGCTCTTTGAAAACAAGCGCCTTGCAGCAAATTTGATCAAAACTGGTCATAATATAAGGTAGTTAGTGTATCTATATTTTTTTTAACGGAGCATTGAAGCTGCCAATTTCAATAATTAGCTTTATTTAGTTTTCATAACATACCAATGAAAGTTGCCTATTGACAGAAATATGCTGCTTATGCATTAGTTAATAGTATATATGTAAGTGAACATGTTTTCGTAGAGAAATAAGAAAAATGTTTACCTGAAACTCACTCTTATCTAGACCTATGCTGTAATTATGTTCAGGCAGTTTGCTTTGAATGTCTGTTGAATTTCCCGAAATAAATAGTATAAATTTTGCCTGTAATATTTATTCATTTCAGAGTTACAGAATTTCCTGATCTTACTCATAGTCCTGCCTATTAAATTCCTGATAAAAAAAAATCAAGTGCATGGACTACTGGCATATTTGCATTTAAGGGAAAAGCAGGATTGATGAAGAATGTTTCTAAGGTGCATGATTTTGACAAACAGTGCAATCTGATGCAAATTTGGTCAAAATCAGACAAAATATAAGGAAGGGTACGAAAACTGCTTTTATGGGGGCCTGCATTTTGAATATTTATGGCTTTATTACATCATAAAGCCTACATTAAATATACAAAATCTAAATAAAAATTTACAAGAATATTCAACTTCTGCATTAGGGTATACAGCTTCTTCTCCTGGCATTTATTAATTTGGCTTGAAAACCAAATTGTTTTCTGTCTTACAGAAAGAAGATCATTACAAAAACACGCCTATTCAAATATATATATAGGAAATTTCATCTCCAAAAGCTGAAAATTTTCAGATAAAAAACTCTGATATTTTTCATATTTCTGCTCAAACCATAGATTGTGGGTACTAGTTAGAACTGCCTCGCCGAGGCACTTCTAACGAGTACCAACAATCTATGTTTTTGAGCAGAAATAAAAAAAATTATAGCCTAGTAAACCCCAGTTTTACTGTATGAAATTCGGGTTTAAGGGGGTCAAAATTATATAGTATGTTTTTGTGATGTATATTTCAGATTTTGAAATGTTTAGAAACTCACTAACCATTCAAAATGCTGGCACCCTTGGTAATGATTTTGAATTCTTTAAACATTTCTGCCATCCTTAGATTTTGTCTGATTTTAATCAAAATTGCTCGATTTGTCAAGATCTTTCATATCAGATACATTCTTCAACAATCTTGCTTTTCCTTTCTAATATAATACATGTAGTCAAAGATCCTGTTTACTTTTTATTTCAAATCAGTTATTTTTCAGGTATTCATAAACATGGTGCAGCCACTTATATAGTTTCAAGTAAGCAGTTCATGCAGACTATTACAAAATTAAAGGTTCAGGATAAACTTTCATTTCAAAGTAGACCCCTTTTTAGAAGGAACGCTAAAAAACAACTGGACAGAGCTGTCTCCCATGAAAGTGTCATTGTTTAACTAAATATGCTTTAAAGAATGCTCCAATCTCATGAAGTGGACCCACAATTCTGTCACCTGTATGTGTGAGTGTTCAACATTATTCAGACATATCAAGAGGATGGAAGGGAGATAAGAAAGGCTCTGTGCAAAGACGTTCCGTACAGTCCACCTCCAGTGTTATTCAAACCACGGACCTGATCCAAAATCGGGAGTACTAACTGATTGGCCACCTGGAAACTTCATGGGTGTGGTCGGAGACGGGGAATGCGGGTGCTGTTTGACAAATGATTAGATAAAATCAAGCAATAAACACACACACATTCTCATTTTGGCAATTTTACCCCCAAAACCTGGACCCTTACAAAAGTTAGGGGCAAGGGTCTTGAAGAATGCATATATGATCAATCCAAAATAAATTTTATTCATCTATGGCTTTGTATTTTAATCTATTTGTGGTCTAAAGGGCAAGAATTTTCAAAATTTGGGCAATAGTTAACTCTTAAAGAACTTAATAAATTGTAACAGATGACATTCTAAAATTGATTTTATTTTTCAGAGAAATTAAGACTTGAAATTTCATGTGAACTGTCTGCTATCACATGAAATGTCAGACCTTATTTTCTCTGAAAAAAAATGTACTTCAAAGTGTCATCTGCTATAGCTGCAATTAAAGCTTCAATGGTTAACCTCTTTAAAAGAACAAACCCCCTAAGTCTTATTAAAAGGCCCCTTTACTCCATATAAGAGAGTCCCTGGAACCCTCATTTTGAAACCCTGATGAAAAACCCTGCACACATGAAATCAAATGTCTGAAAACTGTGGGCTATAAACTCATTATCAGTCTCAAAAGAAAACTATGAAAATAATAATAAAGCACACACTTATGTAATAAAATATGGCAATATCACATAGTTGTCTATTATGACATCACAATTCTACAGCTGAGCCCTCATAGGTTTAGGTCACAGCAGAGAATAACAGATTTAAGCTGTGAAAAGCAAAACAGTACATTATCACATACACATACACTTAAGCTAGCAATCTGATCAATGTTTGTAATTACATATATAAAATTCCAGGACCTTGCACAACTCATATGTCATTGGTATACACATACACATGGTTGTTTTGATGCAAAATCCGCTCTGAACAGGAATAATCAGTTTGGTGTGCAAAATCAAAACAGTTCAGATCTCTATTATTCTATTATAAAAAATAAAATTAAATAGCAGTGATTTCACTTGGTGCTTTTCAGTTTCTTTATTTGGGTATGGCTCCAAAAAAGGATTTGGTAAAATGAATATTTCACCCCTTACTTAAAATGGCCAACCTATCTTTGGCCTGATATCTGCAAAAGAAATCTTATCAGGAACAAAAACCAAGCTGTTCTGCTACAAGTAAATGCTTGTTTCTTTGAGTTGCAATTTAACCACCTAGTCAACACTGTTATGGTCATGTCAAGCCGGTCAGTTAACCTACTCACAATTTTCCTGGGCAAGTTCAGTCCTCTAAGCATTTAACCAGTTCTTGTATACATACTTTGGCCAGTAACATACAACTGACCTTCTTGAATCAGCAGAAGGGGGAGAAGGACAGTAGAAATGGTTTCATGATCAATTTCCACGAAAATTATGTGGCCGAGCTGGGATTCAAACTTGCAACCTCTGGATCTGCAGTCAGACGTGCTAATGACTGCGCTATGGAGCCTGACACAAGTAAATATCAAGGTAAAAACTAAGAATAGCCCCTCTGAAAAACTTCTGTATAGAGATATCTAACTTGCACAGGTATCCATTTATTCATATGATTGCCTTTCATTGTTAGAAAGAGTCTAGTACTAGATTTACGATAGGAACTAGTCATTCTAAGATAAAACTATAATGCTCTAATTGGGCATAAAAGTCAAGCTTGCCATGGAAAATCCTCATTCACAAATAACATACATGTATTATGAGACTAGCCTATGTACTGATACAGCCCAATCAGAAATTTCACAGGTAACCCATCAATGTATTGGGTCCCACAAACAGGACATCTGAGGTCTTAGAGATGTCATGATTGCCTTTAATTGTTAGAAAGAGTCTGGTTCTAGATTTACAATAGGAACTAGTCATTCTAAGATAAAACTTTAATGCTCTAACTGGGCATAAAAATCAAGCTTGCCTTGGAAAATCCTCATTCACAAATATACATGTATTATGAGACTAGCTTATGTAACAAGAAATCCGTGGAAGGCGTCATCGCACCTGCCGGGGCAAAAGTCACAGGAGCCACAATCAGAATGTGGTTATTAAATAAGTTTATTTCATTCTTAGCAGTGCTTAGTTAGAAAACTGGGTTTAAAAAAAATGTAGACAAAGTGCCTAGTGGGGCACATATATTCCAGGCCAGTGCCATTCCCTCTAATGGCTATATCTTCAGCACTGACTTCGTATTATACAGCCCTATGATAATGGAACGTCGACGTAAAATGTGTAAAAGTCACTGGAGCGCGATATATAGGTCAAGGTCACGGGTCAAGGTACCTGCTAATTCTGTACATCAAGGAGAAGCACTATGCAAGGTATGGTGGTTGTAGGCCTTATAATTGGGGAGTTATCAAACATTAACGTAAAATGTGTCAAATATAGGTCAAGGTCACCAGGCCAAGGTACCTGCCAAGCCAGTGCAATGAGGTAAAGCACTATGCAAGGTTTAGTGGTTGTAGGTCTTATATTTGAGGAGATACCAAACATCAACATAAAATGTGTCAAAGTCACTGGTGTGCAAAATATAGGTCAAGGCCACTAGGTCAAGATACCTGCCAAGTCAGTACAGCGAGAAGTAGCATTATATAAGATTTGGTGGTTGAAGGCCTTACAGTTGAGGACATATGGAAGGGCGACGTAAAAAGTGTAAAAGTCAATGAAGCGCAAAATATAGGTCAAGGTCACCCAGTCAAGGTACCTGCAGAGTCCGTACATTGAGAAGCACTATGCGAGGTTTGATGGTTGTAGGCCTTATAGTTGAGGAGATATTGAACGTCGACGTAAAATGTGTAAAAGGCACTAAAGTGCAAAATATAGGTCAAGGTCACCGGGTCAAGATACCTGCCAAGTCAGTACATCTAAGAGAGGAACTATGCAAAGTTTGGTGGCTAGAGGTCTTACACTTAAGGAGATCTGGAACATTGACGTAAATTATGTCAAAGTCACTGCAGCCAAAATATAGGTCAAGGTCACCAGGTCAAGGTATCTGCTGAGTCAGTACATTGAAAAGAAACACTTTGCAAGGTTTGATGGTTGTAGGCCTTATAGTTGAGGAGATATCGAACGTCGACGCAAAATGTGTCAAAAGTCACTGGAATGCAAAATATAGGTCAAGTTCACTGGGTCAAGGTACCTGCTGAGTCAGTACATCTAGGAGAAGCACTACGCAAGATTTAGTAGTTGTACGCCTTATAGTTGAGAAGATCTGGAACAACAATGTAAATTATGTCAAAGTCAATGGAGCGCAAAATATAGGTCAAGGTCACTGGGTCAATGCACCTGCCAAGTCTGGAGGTCAGGCAGATGTGTCATGCAAGGTGTGATGGTTATTGTAGAATTGTAGTTGATTAGAATACTAACTTTGACGTAAATGTTGAACTTCGACATAACAGAACTGTTAACAGACAGACAGACGGACGAACAAACAGACGAATGGAAAAGCGGGCACCTATGTCGCAAAGTCAGGATTTCAGGGAGATGTTTCATACAAGGTTTGATGGTTGTTTAGTCTTGTAGTTGATTAGAATACTAACCTTGACATAAATGTCGAACTTCGACATAAATGTTGACAGACGGACGGACAAACGGACAGACGAACAGAAAAACAGACGCCTATGTCCAAAGTCAGGAGGTTAGGGAGATGTTTAATGCAAGGTCTGATGGTTATTTAGTCTTGTAGTTGATTAGAATACTAACTTTGACATAAATGTCGAACTTCGACATAAATGTTGACAGACAGACAGACGGACGGACGGACGGACGGACAGAAAATCGGACGCCTATATCGCACCCTGCTACAAGCAGGTGCAATAATGATACAGTCCAATCAGAAATTTCACCGTTAACCCATCAATGTATTTGGTCCCAAATCAGGACATTTGCAAACAGTGTAGAACCAGATCAGATGCTGCCGAATTTGCCATCTCATCAATCTTACTCTGACTGACTTTAAGGAAACTGGATACACATCTGTTACTTCCTGTATGCATTTCTGCACAATGTAGCCCTTTTGAACAGACCCCTTTTGAAAACAGGTCTACTCTGCCAGGAATGTAATCAGTCTACTTCTCCAGGGGAGGAAAATTTGTAGAAAACAGAGGAAAACCCCAATAACCCCTCCAGAAAATGTTGTTTCTGAGCATTTCACATCAAACACACTTTTTGTTTTTGGAAAAATGGAGCCAAACAGAGGAATTCCTCTGAAAAGAGGAAATCACATCCCTGGTTCTAAAAAAAAGAATTTGCTCCCAAGGGGAGCAAATCCTTTCCTTTTATACCAGACCTTTTCAGAAGAGAAGGAAAAAAAAAAACAATTCTGACAGAATTGCCTCTCTTGAAAGTGTATCAATTCCCCTTAAATTACTGGGTAAACCACGACAATGTAAAATACCTCTAATTCATTTATGCGGAGTGGAATCTTCCCCCTTGTCTTTGGACTGGCCCATTACATATATAAGGGGTGTTTGGTTAGTCTTTATTATTTAATATTACCATATTTTATAGAAATTGCTGTATTTAATGCAAACAGTGTAGACCCTGATAAGACGCCACATTCTGTGGCATCTGATCTGGAGCTACACTGTTTACCAATGTCCCTATTATGGGACACTAGGCATAAATGGGTTAAATACCAGATGGACCAGTCTGACCTCAGATGGAAGAATCCACTAAGCATAAATGGGTTAATATGGTATTTAGACTGTCTTCAGTTTATACAGGAGAGCAAAGACCCTGACCAGTCTGCACAGTTGTACAACTGACTGCTTTACTGTATTTATCCATAATATTCAGACAACTGATCTCCTTCCAAAATTTTCAACAAGTCCATTTTTACTACCAGGACCCAGTTGTTTAAAACTTACGATGATGTTAGTTAACATATCGTTAAAATTTTGATCATTAAATATGGCATATATGCTAATATTTTTGCTGAAAAAATGTGAGTAGCTTTTGCATTTGCAAAAGCTACTCACATTTTTTCAGCAAAAATACCTGTGAATTAGATATTGTATTTACTAGAACAGTTAACAATTTGACCACTAACGAGCTCGTTAAGCTAATGATGCTTTGAACAATTGGGCCCAGAAGATCTGTCTAGAACATGACAGACGAATGGCAAACTGTACAGACTCAAATCAGACACCATGTTGTGCAGCATCTGATCTTGGTCGTCACCGTTTTCTCATTTAGGACCACTCAACACTGTTAAGGTCATCTCAAGCTGGTCAGTTATCCTACTCACACCTTTCCTGGCAGGCATAGTTTTCTAAGCGGTTAACCAGTACTTTGTGACATACTTTTGCCAGTTACTGACAACTACCCTTCCTCAATCAGCAGAAGTGGGACAACAACCATAGAAATCATTTCATGATCAATCTCCACAAAAGTTATATGGTTGAGGAGGGATTCAAAATCAGGACCCTGGACCCGCTGTCAGACACTAACGACTGCACCAAGGAGCCCAGCTCCAAGCTGTTTGCTCAGGCCTGTCTGTCCAAATACTTAGGATAAATACAGTACTTTTGTCCCCACATGAGAAATAGAGCCTCCAACCATACATTACTGTTGACTAATCAACTTTTCGATTCTGCATTTGCATAAATGTCATCAAAGAAGCTTTCACGTGCATTGTACAGCTTCCTCTTTTTGGCAAGCCCTTCTGTAGAAACACTGTCATCAGAATTGCCTAACTGTTGTAGATCTGAGTTTGAGCTAGCTCGCTTTTTCAGGCCAGAGGAACTGCTAGTCTTTCTTAAATTTGAAGATGATCTGTTGATTTTTTCGCCTTTATTTGATGATGACGAGCGCTTCAAGTTACTAGAAGATTGTGTCTTTCTCATCGACTGTTCAAATTCATCTGAACTTCGAACACTGTTGTCAATAAAATTTATAGCACCCAGAACTGATCGACCCATGTCAGATTTTTGTTTCCTAAGTTTCAATGGTGGTTTTCCTGTGACCTTTACATTCGGCTCTTTGACCTCTGGTTGGGGTTCTTTGTCTGGAGGTGACTCCTCGACATCAAATGTTGTATTCAATACCGAACTTGAAACAGTCTGAAAATAAATAGAAATACAACACATCTCAAGACTAAAAAGTTTTTTGTTTAGGATGAATATGGAACTATTGGCAGATGACACTTTATCTTAAACAAAAAAATCATTCAGTTTGTGAACAGCTGATAGTACCTTAAACTAATTAAAGCAAAATGAAAGGTTTGGACTCTCCGCATTTTTACCAACAATCCTGTTCCCATACTATAGCTACAGAAAGAGAGATGGACAGACAAACAACATGATGAAAACTATACCCCCCCCACCCCCCACCCCCCCCCCCCCCCCCCACACACACACACACACATGGCGTAAAATAAGCAAGTTTTAACGTTTATTTACCCCAGAATATTTGACAGACATGCATAAGCAAACAGTAATGACCCACATCAAACTGTTCCATCATATTAGTCACCTTATTAGGTAGGCGAATGGAAGCATTTGAAGTTAAGGATAAGTATGGTAATGAGTTGAAGTTTTTTGTTTGTATTGAGGTTTTATGGCACAGTCAACCCACTGGGGTCATGTCAAGCGCGGTCACTTTACATAACTACACTTTCACTTGGCAGGCTTAGTCCTCTAACCGGTTAACCAGTAATGTGCACATTCTTTGCAACAAACTGACAACTGTCCTTCTTGAATCAGAAGAAGAGAGAGAATGACTGTAGAAAATAGTTCACGATCAATCTCCATGAAAGAATATTGCCCAACTGGGGGGAATGAGTTAAGGTGACCGAGTATTTATGGTAAATAGGTTAACCCACTGTAGACTGAATGAACTCCCCAACACTATATTTTGAAAGATTCTAATTTCAATTTTAGGTATGTAAGGTTATGTGATTTAGATATTCCGAGAGAAAATGGTTGAACTATTTGCAGATAGTGGTGACCCTGATCAGACACCGCATTCTGTGGCATCTGATCTAGGTCTTCACTGCTTGCCAATTACCCTTTAAGGGGTCTCTAGACTACAATGGGTTGTCATTTCTAACGTGCCTTCATACGTACCTCCAGATAAGGTTTTAACTGTGGTGGTAACAGGAGGATATTTTTTGTTATTTTCACACCAAAGCTATACCTTGTGGTTACTCACTGGAATTGTGGCGCTTGAGGTGATTCCTTTGAATCACTATGCTGTGTGGACTCCTCTACCTTAACTCTTTGGACAGGTCAATTTCCTATATAAGGGATGTCTGGTTTGTTTGTTTTGTTTGTGTTGAGGTTTTACGGCCCAGTCAACCCAATGGGGTCATGTCGAGCGCGGTCAGTTTACCTAACCACACGTTTACTGGGCAGACTTAGTCCTCTAAGCGGTTAACCAGTATTGTGCACATTCTTTCGCCAGAAACTGACAACTGCCCTTCTTGAATCAGCAGAAGGGAGAGAATGACCCTAGAAAATATTTCACGATCAATCTCCATGAAAGAATGTTCCCGACCTCAGCGGGGGTTGAACCTGCCACCTCCTGATCTCCAGTCGGATCCAACTGAGCCACGGAGGCCGTCCAGTTTGTTGTAATGTTTTGTAGAAGTTTTTGAACTTCATGCAAACAGGGTAGACCCTGATCCGATGCCGCATTTTACGGCATCTGATATGGGTCTATACTGTTTGCCAATATCCCTTTTATGGGGCGCTAGGCTTAAATGGTTAAGCTATCACAGCTCCAGATAAGAGCGAGTATCAGGCAAAGATATTTCTTATTTCTGCATGAAAAACATGTAATGTGGGTACTCATTAGAAGTGCCTTGGCAAGGTGCTTTTAATGAGTACCCACAACATATTTTCTATGAATAGCCAAATTTAAATACAGATCTTCACATTCTTCAGCCAAACCAGGTCATTTTCCTAGCTTTAGAAAATACACTACTTGGAGAAGATGACTTTGCAAAATGCTGTAAAGATCAAGATTAGGGCCCAGTTGTTAGAAACTAACAATGTCATTAGTTAACAATTCATAAAAATTTACATCGAGTGAAACACAAATATGCTGAAATGTTTTGCTGAAAAAATGTGAGTAGCTTTTGCAGCAGTGCACTCACATTTTTCAGCAAAAAATATCAGAACATTACATATTGAATACTCTAAAACAGTTAACGAAATGACCCTTAACAAGCTTGTTAAGCTAACAACGCTTTGAACATCTGGGTCCAGAACTCTAAATAAGGCACTTTTTTTATCCAAAACTTGTTGCTATTTTTCTTACTTCTCAACAAAAACATAATTCGTTAGTACTCATTAGAAGCGCTTTGTCACGGCCCTTCTAATGAGTACCCATAACATATGTTTTTGTGAAGAAGTACGAAAAATATACTTTTTGGCTGAAAAAAGTCTTATCTGGAGCTATAAGCTATGTTTGGACAAGGCAACTCCAATCTATTTTGATGCAAAAGAAAACAAACAGCAGCTTCTGAAAACAATTCAGTTAAGCCACTTTCTTTTTTTTTTTTCATCTGAAAAGTACCGTTATTTTTCTTATTTCTCTACAAAACATAAGTTGTGGGTACTCATCAGAAGCGCCTTGCCAAGGCACTTCTAATGAGTACCCATAACATACGCTTTTGTGGAGTAAATTAGAAACATAAAATGGATACTAGCTCTTATCTGGAGCCATGTGAACAGACAGCTCATTAATCCTTTCAACTCTACAGACCAGAACAAAGTCTTTACAACAGTGTAGATCCAGATCTCATCAGGATCAACACTAGTTGCCATTCTATTATTGATTTTTGACTGAAACCCTATTTTTGCAACAATGGATGTGTCCAAATTCTGAGATGAATGAGTCCACATAAGAAAGTTGGGGTGAAAGGGTTAAGCTTACCTGTTGATCCTCTTCCATATCAGAAGTGATAATCTCTGGCAATTTATAAGCAGCTTCTCCCTGCAATCAAACATTTATTTATACAGTCAACTCTCGTTATCTCAACTTTGCTTATCTTGAATAACCACTTATTTCGAAGTGAAAATCTGGTCCCTGTTTTAACATGGAAATCTCACAACAGGTAACATAATATTGTGGAAAAGAGGAGAAATTGCTCCTAAGGAGCAATTTCTCCTCTTTTCCACAATATTTTCAATGCATCTCTTACTTCAGATTAATCAGAAGTCAAATTATAAATTTTTTGTGAAATGTGGTTGTTCGATTTATTTTTCCTCAAATCTGTAAATCTGACATGCTGAGGTACAGGTATCTCAAAGTATTTCAGACAGCCCCTTGGACTTCGAGACAACAAGTTGACTGTATACATTTGTACTTTACTTACAAAAGAATACAAGTATAGTTTTAACAAAAGAAAACAATATCATGAGATGAGTATTTAATGATAATTCTCAGATAATTTTCTCCTGTAAAAACAGCATCACCCCACATATGTTTTCATGGAGAAATAAGAAAAAATATCCCAGAATTATTACCTCCAACCTCATCAAAGTGTTTCTAATGTGTTAAAGAAAAATATCAATAATTTTTGGCTCAAAAAAGTGCCTGATCTGGAACAATGAGAATTTGACAATGCACAGGTAAAATGTACCTTTGTGACCATTACGAAAACACGCCTATTCAAGTATATAGAAAATTTCACGTCCAAAAACTGAAAATTTTCAGATAAAAAACTCTGATATTTTTCTTATTTCTGCTCAAAACATAGATTGTGGGTATTCGTTAGAACCGCCTCGGTGAGGCGGTTCTAATGAGTACCAACAATCTATGTTTTTGAGCAGAAATAAGAAAATTAACTGGTACCCCTGCAAACCCCAGTTTTACTATATAAAAGTGGGGTTTAAGGGGGTCAAAATTATATAGGTATGTTCGTGATGCACAGGTAAAATGTACCTTTGTGACTTTTCCCCATATTTTTCTAAAGCTGCATGAGGACTCATGAAGGAGTATTAAGTGATAATTCTGAGATAATTTCCTCCAGTTTTCCATGACTCTCAGTGAAGTGCTTCTAAAAAGTATCACATTTTTATGGAGAAATAAGAAAAATTATCTGAGAATTATCATCAAATTTCCTCCTTAACAAATCCAATGAGCTGCTGTCAAGTAAATTTGGCTTGTTGAACTGCAGAGTTTTCATGATAAAACACTATCTACTTACATTGTATCTTGATGTAGAATGGACCTCCCTGTTTTCACACTCTCCACACTGACACAGTTCGTCACAGAAAGCTCCAGCCTTCTTGCACACACATCGCTTTGTCCTACAGCTCTGCCCACATTTACATTTCCTTGATGTGGATTTTTTAGGCTCCTAAAACAGTAAGGATGATTAAAAGTTCATTTCAAACAATAGGAGTTCCTGGACATTCAGAAGTCAAACTTCTTTCTTACAATTAGTTATCTGACTTATATTTTAAGCATTTTGTGAAAACATCTGTTTTATATCTTCTAAAGCTCAGACCAGAGAAAATGCATTTGTAAAACACTATGCCTCATACTGGATACTTGTCCCTAAACAAGTATAGATATGAAGGGCATAACTCTCGTAAAATTAATCCATTTGTTTTTGTTTTGTTTTGTTTTGTTTTGTTTTTTTAATAGTAATCAGATGATCTACTGCTCGGCCCCAATAAAGTCTGCCAAATTGTCGGGTGAATGCTTTCATAATCTACGTTACATTTTGTTAAAACCGAGTAAAATGGAACCAAAGTTTTAGGCCTTCAAATAACAATATGAATATGAAGAGTATTTAAATACCTATTTGACATGCCAGGGCCCAGTTGTTCAAAGCATCGTTAGCTTAACAAGCTCGTTAAGGGTCATTTTGTTAACTGTTTTAGCGGATTCAATATACAATATTCTGATATTTTTGCTGCAAAAATGTGAGTAGCTTTTGCACTTAATAAGTGCACATTTTTTCAGCAAAACATTTCAGCATATTTGCGTAGCACTCGATGTAAATTTTAACGAATCGTTAACTAACGACATTGTTAGTTTTGAACAACTGGGCCCAGATCATTGAAGTAGCTTAATGTTAGCTTACAAGATGGTGAAATCAGAAACAAGACCTATTTGCAGGCCTACAAAGAGTATCAATATAATTATTTTTTACTTCTCCACATAAACATATGTTGTGGGAACTCATTAGAAATGCCTCAGTGAGCACTTCTAATGAGTACCTACAACATGTTTTCATGCAAAAATAAAAAAGAAATGTCACTTCTTTTCAGCTGGGAAAAGTGGCTTATCTGAAGCTATGGCATACAGAGACTTATTATAGGGATCAAACAGGTTTTTTCATGCATTAACATTCGCCAGGTCCCATGGGAGGTGTTGAAAACCGAGGCCGAAGGCCGCGGTTTTCAACACCTCCCAAGGGACCTGGCGAATGTTAATGCATTGAAAAACCATGTTCGATCGCTATTACTGCATAAAAACTGAAAAGTTTTGTAATATTTTGCGTTATTTCTTGCACTATTTTGTTTCGCCTTTTCACCGTTGTCACACGAACGTAATTTCCCGACTGTTCGTTCTAGGGCCGGGCAGTACATAGCTCGTGACGGCAGCAAACCTGTGGCCCTGGTACGATCATATTGAAAGTTGCGTAGCCATGCATTAACAGCGCGTGAATTGCCTTGTTAATACACGACTTTTCGCCGGTTAATGCACGGCTGTTAATAACGTGCGACACTGCTTTTTATGCAATAATTCACATCTAAATACCTTGTGTTGTTTGAACAGGTCTGTTTTCCTTCTAGCAGTGGATTTAAAATTTGGGTTCTTGGAAAACAATGGTGTTTTGACCCAGTCTGGATCATTTACATTATCATCTGGATCCTTAACATTATCATCTTCTACTACTTCTTCTATTTCCTCTTCTTCTTCCTCCTCTTCTTCATCTTCCTCTTCAAACAGATCCTTATCACCATCACCAGCTTCTTTATCACTATCACCTTTTTTCTGCCAAGCTGGCTACAAAAAAAAATGAGAAGAACTAAATAAATAGTCATACTTTCGTTCTGATCCTATTTCTTATGTGCTACAATGTATATTGTCATGGAATATTCGAAAATAAAATGTTTAAACCAAAGAAAAATGACTTCAGTAAAACTTCAATGACTCAAACACTGATAGCTTATTTACCATGGTGGATTCGAACTCATTTTAGAGTCCCTAGGAAATTCTTCTGAGTAGCTCAAGAAAACAAATACCATATTCAACCTAATGACCACACATACCTCTATAAGCGCTCAGTCAAGCAACTCCATAGTCTTCAGATTACAGCCAGTGTCTACTTCTTTATAAAGGCATATGTTGTGGGTATCCACGGGAATTGCATCTACTTGTCGATGCAATTCAAATGAGTACCCACAACATATGCTTTTATAAAGAAAATCAGAAAAAAATGAATAAACATCATCAAATAAGTCCTTTGCTGATCTTTTTTAAAGTGTACCCTTATAAGGAAGATCCATTTTTACCACAAGTTTTCCCCAGTAATTTAGAAAAACCTAAGTGCACAGTGCAGTAATTTGGTGGAATACAGTGCTTAGGGATATTTTAGGGAAATTTCTTATTTCATCATGAAAGTGTATGGTGTGTATTCATTAGAACTGTCTCATTGAGGCATATCTAATGAGTAGAATTGCCTCATCAAGGCATGTCTAATGAGTACACTCTACATACCATTATATTTAGAGATTGCAAAGACATCCCTTAATTATCCCAATTTGCCTCCTCACTTGGCACTTTTGTTTAACCCTCAGTGGCTCAAACTACTCATGCCTAGAACAAATTTCTATGGTCCCAAAGATGTTCGAGCCATTGAAGCTCAACTGTACCAAAGACAACTTTATAAGAATGCAGTATGATAATTCATTGACTTTTCAAAGTACTACCCCTGTCATTTCATCCAATTCTCCACAGAAACATATCCATAGTTCCAGATAACAGGAGTACCCAAGACCCAGTTGTTCAAAACTAACGATGTCGTTAGTTAACATATTGTTAAAACTTTGATTATTTGATATGGCATATATGCTAATATTTTTGCTGAAAAAAATGTGAGTAGCTTTTGCATTTGCAAAAGCTACTCACATATTTTTCCGCAAAAATACCTACGAATTAGACATTGTACTTACTAGAACAGCTAACATTTGGACCACTAATGAGCTCTGTAAGCTAATGATGCTTTGAACAACTGGGCCCAGGTTAATATTTTTCTTATTTCTCCTTTTGTTTGTTTGTTTGATTTGGGTTTAATGTCGCTTTCAACAATCTTTCAGTCATATCGCAACGGTGTCTGGATGTGGCAGGGAGCTCAATGCTCACTTTTAGAGTGCTGCCTCACTGAAATATCATGCCCCAGACACTTTGGCATGATATTTCACCCAGTCACATTTTACTGACACTGAGCTGACCAGTTCTAGCTCTACTTTCTTAATGCTGAGCGCCAAGCGAAAGAGCAGCTAGTACCATTTTTAAAGTCTTTGGTATGACCCAGCCGGGGATCAAATCCGCAACCTCCCGGTCACAAAGTGGACGCTCTACCATTGAGCCATTGTACCGATCTTATTTCTCTGTGAAAACATGATTAGTTGCAGTGGTAATATTGGAAAAATGTTGCATGACATCTGCAGATATGCAACGGTGGTTTCACTCAGGTGAGTGAGTTGTGGCCCAGAGGGCCACTTGTTTCTTATTTCTCCATGAGCATGTTATGATGCACTTCTAATGTGTACCAACAACATGTTTTCACAGAGAAATAAGATAAATATTCATCCAGCTTATCTGGACCTATGACCATTGCAAACATATACTGTATATAGAGGAACCCAATTAGCAGCCACCTCTCAACAACAGCCACCTCCCTAAAACAACCAATTTCACAGCAGAGTTGACATACAGGTTTTCGAACGTCCCAGGCAACAATATTTCAGTCATTTAAAGACAATGCTTCTGTTTGTGGCATTTTTAATTGACCAAAATTAATCATGAACTCAATTTCTACCTAAAGTTACTAGCAGCTCTGCTGCAGAGGCAATAAGCAATCAGTCTCTTTCATGAGCCCAAAGAAGTGGGAGCTACCCCTTTTCAAATGTCCTACGAGGGTCATGCAAAAAGTTCTGCCACTAATAGGCTTCCTTAGTTTTATCCCAGGTATATTTTAAAACGCTTCACTACACTTGAATGGTGTGTTGAAAAGCTAACGATGCCCGTTTATTTCATGCAAATTGCTTTCCAACTGATAGTTATTTCAACTTGGAACAGATGCAGTCATATACACTGACCAATTTATTGGAACATGGACCAGAAGACTGAAATTCGTAGCTATATTAAATGCCACATTAGGCTTAATATAGATTCAAAGCAGATATTTAATGAATTTTGTCGTATATATGGACCTCAGATCATTTCAATGCGCACAGTTTTTAGGTGGGTTAAAGCTTTTAAAGCTGGGAAATTTTCTGTTGAAGATGATACCAGTCCTGGAAGGCCTAAAATCTCTGTTACCAAGGCTAACATTGCTGCTGTAAAGATTGTGGTCAAACAGGATGCGCGATTGTCTGTCAAAGATATAGCTTGTTGTACTGACATATCAGAAGGCAGTGTGCAAACAATTCTGAAAAAGTGTTTGGACCTGAGAAAGGTTTGCGTTAGGTGGGTACCTCATTTGCTCACTGAGGAGCAAAAGACACAACGCCTTAAATGTGCCCGGGAACTTTTGAAAACACAAAGGCTGTAATAGTCGGGTTATTTCTAACTTGCTAACAGGTGATGAAACCTGGGTGCACATGTTTGAGCCACAAAGAAGGGCTGATAATAAGCAATGGAAGCGAAAATATCAAAAACGCCCATGTATTGCCAAGAGAAGTTGAACCATAAGTTCGAAAAAGATGTTGTACGCAATTTTCTTTAATTCAAGTGGGCCAGTCATTCAAGTGCCTTGTCCATCTGGTCATACAGTCACTGGCCGATTCTACAAGAATTCTGTACTGAAGAAAGTGAAAGAGTTTTACAATAAGAAACGACCAAGCAAAGGATGGTCAGGAGTCTACCTTTTACATGACAATGCCTCCTATCATAAGTGTGAGGTTGTTAAGTCTTTTTTGGATTCTGAAAAGGTGAAAGTTTTAAACCATCCACCTTATTCACCTGACCTGAGTCCCTGTGACTTCTTTTTATTTCCAAGGCTTAAGAAAATGCTTTCTGGAAACAAGTATATGTCTAGAAGTTCTCTTGGTAGCGCTATTTATCAGTGTCTCCAACAGATACCAAAAGAAGACTATTTATCTGCTTTTCGAGACTGGGTAAGAAGGTTACAAAAATGTGTTTCAGTAAAGGGGGAATACTTTGAAGGTTTGTAATAAAAATGTTTGCTAAAACGTAGCACTGAAGTAATCAGTGACAAAACTTTTTGCAGGACCCTTGTAAAATGCCACTTGATTGTGTTTACACTAAATACTGGGACACTTTAAATCCTTGTCATACTTGTCCTAAAATTCAAACAGGTTTAATTAATTACCTACTTACTCATGTGTCTAAAACCTGGGCCCAGTTGTTCGTTAGCTTAACGAGCTCGTTAGTGGTCAAAATGTTGACTATTCTAGCAAGTACAATATCTAATTCACAGGTATTTTTGCTGAAAAAATGTGAGTAGCTTGCTTTTGCAAATGCAAAAGCTACTCACATTTTTTCAGCAAAAATATTAGCATATATGCCATATTTAACGATCAAAGTTTTAACAATACGTTAACTAACGACATGGTTAGTTTTGAACAACTGGGCCCTGCTGAATAAGTGCTAAACAGAGCATCCTGATCAGATGTTCTGCAGCAGAGGCTATAAAGCTTTTTTCATGCTCAACTCAGCCGAGCATGAAATTTTACCTGCTAATAAATCTCAAATTTGCTAATTACGTGAATGCACAAGCTGATCTGGGCCTTTGCTGACCACATATTACTCTAAGACAACATTTCACTTGTGCTGAGGCCTCTTTTTGCATGGCCTGAATCAAATGGCTACTTGCCTTTCTCCTAGGTGTTAAAAAGGGTGATCTGGTCTCAGCAGGCTCATCATCATCTGTGATATCTGGCATCAGAGCTACAGATTTACTCTTGTACATTAATTTAGTCATATTCTGAAACATGATAAAGAAAGAGTGCTGGATATGGTGGTAGCATATATTATATCTGCAAATAAAGCTGGACTCCAAATATCAAACTTTAATTTAATCCATTTTAGTCTGGAGAGGGTAATTATCGAACAGTGTAGACCAAGATCAGACGCCGCATTCTGTGGCATCTGATCTGGGTCTATAGTGTTTGCATTAAATACAGAAATTTCTATTGAACATAGTAATAATAAAAACTAACCAGACACCCTGCTATTGGAAATAGACCAGTCCAAAGAGTTATGGTAGAAGAGTCCACTCAACTTAAATGGGTTAAATGAATGACTATACCTGAATATTTTGGGTTGTTCACAATCAAGCCATAGTATACAAACACCAAAATCGTTAAGGTTGTTGTCCACGTGACTATCACTGACCAATGTAATCAAACAGCGCGTTAAGACAAAATCCAGGTGGTGGTTATTTATAGCCACTCTATTCTTGCCGCTGTGACGTGGAGTGCTGTTGATTGAGGGTCATCTGTAAAGCCTGGACTGGGATATTTAAAGAGTGAAAACTTTCACAGACAGAAATTTGTTTCCCTAGTATTTAAATTCTTTCCAAAATGGGGACTACTCTTAAAGATGAACTTTCACATTCATTTCACTCTAAGCTGCTTTAAACAGAAGGAGTTCATCACTGTGAAAGAAATGCTAAAAATCCCATCAAAACATCCCAGGTAGTTCCAAAGTTATATATAGAGATCTGAAGCTTGAGTTCAATGGACTATTCTTTGAATCTCATTAAAATTCATGAAGGATCTAATGATGTCTCAAGAGCTCAGTACTCTATGCAGATAACAAGTACTATTTCACATACTGATAACTGCTCTTCTTGAATCAGCAGAATTGGGAGAAGGACCATAGAAATGCTATCATGATCAATCTCTACAAACAGTTATCTGGCTGAGCTGGGATTCAAAAGTTATGTGGCTGAACTGGGGTAACCCCTGCAGTCAGATGCAATGGAAAAAGAGCATTATCTCAATCAATGATTACCTTTTCCAGCTTTTCATTCTTCTTCCGTAGATCTTCATACAACCCTCTCTGAAATACAGAACATAACAATCAGCAACTCTGATCAATGTTACAATTTGTAAACTTAGCAAGTAATCCTTCCTTTTGAAAACAGCCTAGTTCTAGATAAGAGGGGGTATCAGGTAAATATTTTTCTTATTTCACCACAAAAATGTATATCATGGGTACTCATTAGAAGTGCCTTGGTGAGGCACTTCTGATGAGTACAACTTGTTTTTATGTAGAAATAAGAAAAATATTAAAACTTTTTGGCTGAAAAAAAAATTATCAAGAGATACCCAAGAATCTAAAAAGTGACGAGGACTGTAAGCCTTTTTTTTCCTTCTTTTTTTTTTTTCTTTTTGACTTAAAGACATAGCTAAAATGAACCACTCACTATTGATTTGATTGCCCCTACATAGGTGTATGCAAGAGAGATCAAAAGATTGTCATAAAGAGATGATTATGAGATCCCAGCTGGGGGTTATAAATATGACTTGTGACAGATAATAAATTTTGTGGGACTATTGCTATGCTATGGCTCATATGATATTACCTATGGAACAGATATTATAAGCTAGTACCAAATTCCTGTATTTGGCCTCTCCCTGTTTATCATTTATTGACAGTATACTAGGTTTTTTTATGCCCAGTCTTTTATCAGTAATAAGACTAATAACAAAGACACATCTTATTTTTATGTCTTTAATATAGTAAATGTTCTAAAATTTCGAACACCAAAGTGTCTGACAAAATGACATATGCAAACAGTGCAGACCCAGATCAGACTGCTCTGATCAGGGTCTACACTGTTTGCCACTCCACTAAGTATTTTAAGAAACAGCTGCATAAAAAGCAAAATTTAGGCCAAAACAATATAGAATAAAGTGTTCGAAATTTTAGGATATTTACTGTACTTCGGACATTTCATCATGAAAACAAACAAGTCAATGGAGGCTTTCAACGGAGGCTTACTGATCAATGCCACAGCAAGAGCTAAAATAAGTTTCTAAGCCTGTCACCTTGAACTTTTCCAGGAGCAATATGTGACATTTGATTTATAGATTGTACTGTTTGCCACTAACCTAGGAGGTTTCAGACACACCAACAGGTAGCAAAATGAAACAGTTTCATTTTTAGGACCAGTATGGTAAGGAGTTAAGGTGACCAATATTTAGGGTACATACTGGTACATATTTATCAGTTAGCTCAGCAACTCCTGGTAATTTTAGGACAAGTATGGGAAGGAGTTATGGTGACCAATATTTAGGGTACATACAGTACATACTGGTATATATTTATCAGTTAGCTCAGCAACTCCTGGTAATATTAGGACAAGTATGGGAAGGAGTTATGGTGACCAATATTTCGGGTAAATGCAGTATAAACTGGTACATATTTATCAGTTAGCTCAGCAACTCCTGGTAATATTAGGACAAGTATGGGAAGGAGTTATGGTGACCAATATTTCGGGTAAATGCAGTACAAACTGGTACATATTTATCAGTTAGCTCAGCAACTCCTGGTAATATTAGGACAAGTATGGGAAGGAGTTATGGTGACCAATATTTAGGATACTATCAGTACATACTGGTATATATTTATCAGTTAGCTCAGCAACTCCTGGTAATATTAGGACAAGTATGGTAAGGAGTTATGGTGACCAATATTTCGGGTAAATGCAGTACAAACTAGTACATATTTATCAGTTAGCTCAGCAACTCCTGGTAATATTAGGACAAGTATGGGAAGGAGTTAAGGTGACCAATATTTAGGGTACTATCAGTACATACCAGTACATATTTATCAGTTAGCTCAGCAACTCCTGGTAATATTAGGACAAGTATGGGAAGGAGTTATGGTGACCAATATTTCGGGTAAATGCAGTACAAACTGGTACATATTTATCAGTTAGCTCAGCAACTCCTGGTAATATTAGGATAAGTATGGGAAGGAGTTATGGTGACCAATATTTCTGGTAAATGCAGTACAAACTGGTACATATTTATCAGTTAGCTCAGCAACTCTTAGTAATTTTAGGACAAGTATGGGAAGGAGTTAAGGTGACCAATATTTAGGGTACTATCAGTACATACCGGTACATATTTATCAGTTAGCTCAGCAACTCCTGGTAATTTTAGGACAAGTATGGGAAGGAGTTAAGGTGACCAATATTTAGGGTAACATACCAGTACATGTATATTTATCAGTTATTTCAGCAACTCCTGGTAATTTTAAGTACCGGTGTAACAGTTTATCTTGCCCCCCCTGGGCAGCTTGCCCCCCCTACCTCCCCACCTGGGCAGCTTGCCACCCCCCCCCCCCCCCCCCACCCCCCAACCTAAGAAAACCTGGTGAACTCAGTTCTAAATAATATATATATATTTTTTTTATGACAAATTTTATTCTCAGTCATTTGAACAGAAGTAATGTATGCTTTTTCTAATTATTCTCTTTACGCCACGAGGTTGGGGGCCAAGCTAATGTGGCCTTAGCATTTTCCTCCCAAACTCCAAAATCCCTGCACAAACAGCTTATACAGTTTTTCTATTACTTTGAATAGAAATTATTTATTATTATTGCTAACAGGTTCTTTGAGAAAATCAAATATTCCCTTGCTATCTCCTGTTGTTCTTCAGACAGGATGGGGTGAGGTGGGGTGGGGGGTAAGATACCTTGGCCTGAGCAGCTTGCCCCACACCAATGGGAACTTGACAAACTCAGATCAGAAAAGTTATTTAAGCATTTTAAACATAAATTTCAAATGCTTGGACATAAGACTGGCGATCATAACTGCTTTTACCTATTTTAAAGGAAGGTGTTAGGGCCAAAATAATGGGGCGTGAGCAGTTTGCTCCCAACCACAGATAATCTTGTAAACAAAGTTCACAAAATTATTTTTATCATTTTTTAAACACTTTCCAATTTAACAGGTCATTTGAATATTACAATTATTTGCTATAATCTATCTTTCTGCTGACAGGAAGGGATGGGGGTAAGATACCCAGGCTTGGGCAGCTTGTCCCCCGGGGTTGAAGATACCCAGGCCTGGGCAGCTTGCACCCCATCCATGCAAACTTAGGTAACTCAGATCAGAAAAAAGTTATTTTAGCAATTTAAACATAAATTTCTAATGTGTAGACATTAGATTTGTCATTATAACTGCTTTTACCTATTTTCACATTACAGGAAGATGTTAGGGCCAAAATAATGTGGCCTGAGCAGTTTACTCCCAACCTCAGATAATCATGTAAACAAAGTTCAGAAAATTAGTTTTATCATTTTTAAAACAATTTCCCATTAACAGGTCATTTGAATATTACAATTATTTGTTATAATCTATCTTTCTGCCAACAGGAAGGGGAGAGGGGTAAGATACCCTGGCCTGGGCAGCTTGCCCCCTGGGGGTGAAGATACCCTGGCCTGGGCAGCTTGCTATCAGTACATACCAGTACATATTTATCAGTTATTTCAGCAACTCCTGGTAATTTTAGGACAAGTATTGGGAAGGAGTTAAGGTGACAATATTTAGAGTACATACAGTGCATACCAGTTTGTTTGTTTGTGTTGAGGTTTCACAGCCCAGTCAACCCAATGGGGTCATGTTGAGCGCAGTCAGTTTACCTAATCACACATTTACTGGGCAGGCTTAGTCCTCTAAGCGGTTAACCAGTATTGTGTATTATTCTTTCGCCAGAAACTGACAACTGCCCTTCTTGAATCAGCGGAAGGGAGAGAATGACCGTAGAAAATATTTCACGATCAATCTCCACGAAAGAATATTGCCGACCTCGGCGGGGGTTGAACCCGCGACCTCCTGGTCTCCAGTCGGACGGCGCATCCAAAGTACATATTTATCACTTATTTCAGCAACTCCTGGTAATTTTAGGACAAGTATTGTTAGAAGTTAAGGTGACCAATATTTAGGGTACTATCAGTACATACCAGTACATATTTATCAGTTAGCTCAGCAACTCCTGGTAATTTTAGGACAAGTATGGGAAGTAGTTAAGGTGACCAATATTTAGGGTGAATACAGCACATACCGGTACATATTTATCAGTTATTTCATTAACTCCTGGCAGTCGTTCTTGTGATGACTTCAATAGAATCTCAAGCTGAAAACAAAATAATGTACATCAGAGCTCTAGAAAAGGCTGATGTTTTTGTTGTTTTGTTGTTGTTTTTTCTCAAATAAAAAAAAAAGTTTTGACATTTTTTCAACTTTCTCCATACTTTTTAGAAGTACCTTACAAATAGATTTCCAACAACATATATTTTTCTGTGAAATAAGAAAACTATTTATCTGAGTATCCCACTAATCTAGAGTTCTACTTCTTAAAGCAAATAAAGGAAGCATATCATAAAGCAAACAGTGCAGACCTAGCCTGCACATTCAACAATTCTCATTTAGTGTCTTTGGGTTTAACAAAACATCGGGCCTGATCTGGGTCCAAATTGTTTGCATAGGTTATCAGCAGACGACAAAAGTCGCCACCAGCGGGGAAAGAGTTATGTTAACAATTGAGCAATAATCATTATCTTTAGATAAAGGGTAATCCAGATATTTAAAATAATTTTCCCATTTCTCCAGGAAGAAGTATGTTGTGGGTACTCATTAGAAGCACTATCATGGAGGCACTTCTAAAGAGTACCAGCAACACAGTTTTGTGGAGAAATAAGAAAATTTTAACATAATTTTTTGTTAATTTTCCCCCTTAAAAAACAGGAAATGATATTTCATGGAAATCATCTCCATATGAAACAATTCAAATGAACTGTCAAGCTCTACTTGACCATTCACATGAAATGTCAAACCCTATTTTTTCTTCCGCTAACAAAAAAAAAAAAAAAAAAAAAAAAAAATCACAAATTTGTTGTCTGCCAATTTTGAATTTTCTGAGAAACCAGGCAAGAAATTCCATGGAAATTTATTATATATCTCAACTGCTGGTGTACAATGCCACTGAGTGGCCGACTGCCTTCATTTTGATGCTAGACATGAGTTAAAGTAGAAAACTTAACACATACTCCCAGATAAGGTGTTTTTTTTTTCCAACCGAAAAGACCTGATATTTTTTTTTCTCCATGAAAACATAAGTTGTGGCAATAATAAATGCCCACAGCATATGTTTTTGTGGAAAAATAAGAAAAAATAATATGTGGATATTTTGTATGCACCAAAACATACGTTGTGTGTACTAATTAGAATTACATCACTGAGATGATTCTAATTACCCAAAATGTGTTTTTTGTACAAAAATAGCCAACAGTTGGCCAAAATTATTCTTGTTTGGAACAATGAAGAAATCTTCTAAAACAATACTGATATAGTATAGCAAGTATAGCAAACAGTGCAGATCACAAACTGGTTTATCGACCAGCCTCAGTGGCTCAGTCGGATATGTGTCGGACTGGTGATCAGGATGTTGCGGATTTGATTTCCACAGGGTCCGGCAACATTCTTTCATGGAGATTGATCATGAAATATTTCCCACAGTCATTCTCTCCCTTCCACTGATTCAAGAAAGGCAGCTGTCAGTTTCTGGGAAAAGAATGTGCACAAGTACTGCTAAGAGGACTAAGCCTGCCCAAGGAAAGTGTAGTTCGGTAAACTGACTGGCTCAACATGACCTTGAGTTGACTGGGCCGTTAAACTCCAAACTAGCAAACCAACCAATTCAGAAGATGAATTTTGCGTATGCACCAGAACAAAGATTGTTTGTGCTAATTAGAATCATCTCATTGAGGCAATTCTAATGAGTACCCAAAATGTGAGTTTCGGTACAAAAATGGCTAACTATAACCCAAAATTATCCTTGTTTGGAATGATGTAGAAATCTAGTAAAACAGTACTATTTACCATAAGTATTCAGACACCTCAACTCCTTGCCATACTTGTTCTAAAATTTGAGCAAGTACAATTCACTACCCGATGTTGTGTCTAAAAATTGTTGGATGAGTGGCAAACAGGGTGGACCCTGATGAGTTGCAGCGTCTCATCTTGGTCTAAACTGTTTGTTTGCTCAGGTCTGTCTATCTAAATACATATGGTAAATATGTAGCTCCTGTTGTTCCTGTGAAATGTGCCATTTAAAAACTTAAGAGGGCTAGATACACTGTGGACTTGCAGCCATTTTTTACACGAGATTGAGCTAGTAGAGGTTTTACGGCCCAGTCAACCCATTAGGGTCATGCTGAGCGCGGTCAATTTACCTAACCACACTTTTCCTGGGCATGCTTAATCCTCTAAGCGGTTAACCAGTACTTGTACACATTCTTTCTCCAGAAACTGACAACTGCCCTTTTTGAATCAGCGGAAGAGAATGGCCGTAGAAAATATTTCATGATCAATCTCCACTAAAGAATGTTGCCTGAGCTGGCGGGGATCCAACCCACGACCTCCTGATCACCAATTTAACATACATCTGACTGCGCTGCAGAGGCCGGCTTTTATTCTGTTTGCTTTCTTGCATACCAAGACCCTTCTGAAATGGGGTCTACTCTAATACGAAAGAATTTGCTCCCTGTGTATAGAGTAGACCCATTTTCAGAAAGCAGAGGGAAGAGTTGCTTCCCTTGGAAGTGTATCCATTCCCCTTACCATGAAAATATTTAAAGTCAGTGAAGCATGAAAAATAGGTCAAGGATGATTTCTCTTCCACAATTGGCTTCTTTCCTGCGGATGCAAGTACATGTATGTGCCAAGTAAGTTTGATACTCAGCACATTGTCAGCAGTATTATATGTAAAGAAACATTATGCAACAGTATGGGTACCTCTTTTTGATGTTCTTGTCGCAGTTTCACTATTGTTGCCTGATGTGTCTCTTTCATCTCTGCGATATCTTTCTCCAAACCTTCTATGTAACGTTCATTTTCTGTGCCAGTCTCATCGCGATCTTCCTTCAAATCCTGTAACTGCACTCTCAGCTGACTATTGTTGGCTTTGAATGATACTGCCTGAAAAGTGAACAAACTTTTGTGACATATTTACCTTAAAGGGAAAGGCAATATAGAAAGAAAGTATGAGGAGTGCTTTAAAAGTTTTGCAAACTCACTGTATACTCAACAATCACAGGATTTACCTATACAAAACCAATATGAAATGGATGACTGATAGTTACTTTACATTGTGTATAAATATACTTGAAATCCACAAAACAGTTCTTTTGCAATTTCGATTGCTTTCAGGTGTACTCATAGACATTGCATTGAAAATGGTTAGAAAATGAACAGAAAATGTTGATAAAATCGGGGTTATATAAAACTGCTGTAAGTTGAGACTGAGTGTCAAAAGCTACATGATGAGGTATGTGTTGTTTATGGGGATAAACAAATGTCATTTTCTACAGTTTATAGGTGGTTTACAAAATTCAGTTCCAGTCAGGAATGGGTCAAGATGGTCTTATTATGTCAAACCTTTTGGGTCAGTTTGTATAGTCTCTCAGAGAAAGGGAGGAAGGAATAGAAGAGCTAGCAGAGTAGAAGAAAAAAGAGACAAATATTAAGTATAACAGATCCTTACCACTACGGTAAATGTCCTAAAATTTCGTACACCAAAGTATCTGACTAAATGGCATATGCAAACAGTGCAGACCCAGATCAGACTGCTCCTAAAGGAGCAGTCTGATCAGGGTCTACACTGTTTGCCATTCCACTAAGTATTTTAAGAAAGAACTACATAAAAAGCAAAATTCAGGCCAAAAAACTATGTAAAGTATTCGGAATTTTTGACATTAGTACCCTACCACTCGCTGGCAATGTGTATTTGCATTTATATAGCCTTGCTTTCATGGACCACCCAGGCACACATAGTACCATGCATAGCTCAAGATAAGATGGGGTAAAAGGTAAATATTTTTCTTATTTCTCCATGAAAACATATGTTGTGGGTACTCATCAGAAGTGCCTCGGTGAGGCACTTATACTGAGTGTCACAACATATGTTTTTGTGGAGAAATAAGAAAAATATAAAATAACAAACTGATGCATTCTAATGAGGTTAACATCAGGATTTGTCAACCTGAGAAAGTGATATTCACGGAGCCCACAAGCCTAGGTGACCATCACTTTCAAGGTTTCACAAATCCTGATGTTAACCCTCAATATAAAGCGTCAATTGTTTTGTTATATGACAATTTTTAGCTGTCTGGCAGCAGTGACAAAAGTGATGTTGACCAGTCCTTGACCTTAGCCAGGATGTTGGTTATATGACTATTTTTAGCTTTCTGGAAGCAGTGACAAAAGTGACGTTGACCGGTCCTTGACCTTAGCCAGACTATTTTTAACAGGCAGCAGCTAATTTTAGCAAACATCAGTATTTGTAAAAACCTGTTACAGCCAGTTTCAGGCAATCAGAGAAGGCCTTTGCTGGCCGTCATTAAACAACACTTTTTGCTCAGACAAAAAGCCTTACCTGCAGCTATGTACTACTGTCCACCATGAAGTGCCTCACTTTGCACTTTAAACTCAAAGCCAGGGTCACATGAGTTTGAATTAAAGGTACTAAACTACTTAACTAATTCGTACCTGTCCTAAGAGCCATTTCAATCCTATCTTTGCTTCCATCATTGTATGAACATTGTCTTTTATAGATTTTCCTTTCACCTCTGTAAAAATGGAAAGAAAATATTGTACCTATCAATACTAATTTTGTTAAAAAATGACAAAAACTGAGCATTGATTGTGTTGGGGTTTAACGACACGTCAACCCTTGAGGGTCATTTTGTGTCGTCTCCCAGAGAAAGGGAGAAAAGAGATAGAAGAGAGAGTAGAGGAGATGAAAGAGAGGGACAGGGAAGAAAGAGGAACAGGAATGAAAGTGAAGAAACAGAAGAAATAAAAACATTCCCCCTCTACCCTTACCCACTACAAGGATAGCAGGCCTTGCCCAACTGCAAGCCAATATCAGTTGGACGCCCCAGTGATGTAAGATACACAGCACCTTCGCACCACCCGACCACCCCCACTCAAAAACTGAGCAAGGATATAATAAATAATACCACTTTCAGTATGAGGTTAACATTCTCTGTCAGATCAGGATCTAAAGCTGTTTGCTAATAGAAACTTTAAAGCCCATACATTATGTTAGTAGCCAGTGTAGACTCTGATCAGACTGCACAGATGCACAAGCCAATCTGAGTCTTCACTGGTCACATGTGATGAGGTCATTTTCTGTTTGGACGGGCTCACTTTTTCTAGTCCAAGTAAAAACTTGATTTTCAAAAAAAATCAAGTTACTCTCATTTTTCTTATTCTTAACCCATTTAAGACTGGAGACCCCTAAATGGGTAACTGGCAAACAATGCAGACCCAGATCAGACGCCGCAATATGCGGCATCTGATCAGGGTCTCCACTATTTGAAAATAATTCAACCACTTTTCTTTAGAAATATCTACATCATATAGCCTCACCCTGACATACCTAAAATGGAAAATGGAATATTCCAATACATAGTGTGGGAGAGTATTCAGACGTTAACAGATTAATATAAGACTCATTAGATGACGATTTGGTATTTTTATGTCCCTTTTAACAAAATCAAGATAATGGAAGGGTGATAATGAAAGGCGCAGTGCAATGAAGTACAGTCATGAGAGGAATTCCACCTTCAGCGGGATTCAATCCGGGACCTTGTGAGCCAAAGTCAGGAGCACTAACCACATGGCTGCCAGGGCCCAGTTGTTCAAAGTTAACAACATCGTTAGTTAACGATTCTTTAAAATTTACATCGAGTGATACGCAAATATGCTGAAATTTTTTGCTGAAAAAATGTGAGTAGCTTTTGCAGCAAAAAATATCAGAATATTGTATATTGAATCCGCTAAAAGAGTTAACGAAATGACCCTTAACGAGCTCGTTAAGCTAACGATGCTTTGAACAACCGGGCCCAGGACCCTTCTTTCTCCCACCTTTACCTATATGAGATAGAAAAGCCTATCTCACATGACCATGTGATTCCTAGGAACAATCCACTTAAAAGTGGGAGAAAAAGAATCCATCATGAGCCAGTCCATGCAGGTTAGGGAAATCTCACCCTCGGTGTAGGAATTTCAACCAGGGACAAGGCAAGCCTCGTACCTGGTTGAAATTCCTACCCCACAGATGAGATTTCCCTGTCCTGCATGGACATTCATGATGGATTCTCATATTCTCATTAGAATCTCACTTGTATTTTCTTGGACTAATAAGCAGAACACTCCATACGGAGTGTAACAAAACAGTATAAAGAAGCAATGTACAAGTACTTACCCTGATCTGCATCAAAAATCTTCTGTTGAAGATCACTAATCTGGATGTTTCTGCAATAGAAACAAGAACAGTGTTTTCAAAAGAAAAAAGATGTCCCCCCCATCGAATTTGTTCCAAAGATATTGCCCAGATAAAAAAGTATCACAGAATTTTCAGTTTTTCTACTGTGACCTTGAAAATTAGGTCAAGCCCACCAAAGTCTAATCAAATTCTTTGTTATGTCCCAATTATATATCTACAAAAATTTGGTAAGAGCCCAACCACTGGTTCACAAGATATTGTGCAGACAAGAAAGGGTCAGGCTGAGGCCAACACCAATGCCGACACCAATGAAATCTACACCAAAAATAATATGTCCCCCTCCCCTTAGGTGGGAGGACATACATATGCTGTGAGAAATACATTAACCCATTTATGCCTAGCATCCCATAAAAGGGACAGTGGCAAACAGTGTATACCCAAATCAGACACCACAGAATGTGGTGTCTGATCAGGGTCTACACTGTTTGCATTACATACAGGAAATTCTATAAAACATGGTGATCATAACTTGAGGACCAATGGTTCTATAGCTCACCTGAGACTATTTACAGTCAAACCTCAATGGCTCGAACATCTTTGGGACCATAGAAATTCGTTCGAGACATGGGTAGTTCGAGCCATTGAGGGTTAATCATGGCACCAGTTCAGGAAGCAAATGGCGATAATTTAGGGAAATATTTTCGATTTTCTACACAATGATTGTATGTTGAGTGTACTCATTAGAATCACCTTGATGAGGCAATTTTAATGAGTACACACAATATACAATTCCATGATAAAATAAGAAAAAATACCTAAATATTTGTTTTCTTGAGCTATTGGAAGGACTTTATAGGGACTGAAAAAAGAGTTAGAATCATCCATGGTAAACGAGCCATTGGGGTTCGAGCCATTGAGGTTATACTGTATTCTGAGCAAGCTTCTGGTAACATTTTTAAAGAACGAAACATACGGATAAGGTAGTTGGTACAGTTTGAAAAACCTGTGGTCTCTGTATCCTACAGTAGCTTGGTATGGAATTAAGCTTTAATTAATTTGGCAAACCACACAAAATATCGCTTTGATAAAATGACATACCATATGTCAATGACCTGTGCATTCTAGTTTCAGACAAGAAGATTTTTAAAGTTTTTCCCCGTATGAGTCTGTCAAAAACATGTGATCCCTGGGGCAGGGCCATTTTGACCCCAAGGCTATAATGTGAACACTCTTGGTAAAGTTCATCTAGGCCTTCTAGTTTCAGACAAGAAGATTTTTTAAGTGTTCCCTATATGTGTCTATGTAAAACAAGTGTCCCATGGGATGGGGGGAGGGGGCATTTTTAACCCCAGGGCTAAAATTTGAACAATCTTGATGAAGGCCTACTATATGAAGCTACAAACCAAATATCGAAGACCTGTGCCTTCTAGTTTCACACAAAAAGATTTTTAAAGTTTTTCCCTTTATGGGTCTATGTAAAACAAGTGACCCCCTGGGCTGAGCCATTTTTGAACACGAGGCCTTAATTTGAACAATCTTGGTAGTGGTCCATTAGATAAAGTTATATACCAAATATCAAAGGCCTGGGCCTTCTAGTTTCAGACAAGAAGATTTTCAAAGTTTTTCCCTATATGAGTCTATATATAACAAGTGAGCCCCTGTGCAGGGCCATTTTTGACCACAGGGCTATAATTTGAACAATCTTGGTAGAGGCCCATTAGGTGAAGTTATGTACCAAGTATCAAAGGCCTGGGCCTTCTATTTTCAAAGAAAATACTCGTCTATGTAAAACAACAGACCCCTGGGGTGGGGCAATTTTAGACCCAAGGGCTATAATTTGAACAATCTCCATAGTGGTCCTCAAGATAAAGCTACATACAAAATATCAAAGGCCTGGGCCTTCTGGTTTCAGACAAGAAGATTTTTAAAGTTTCGAGAGAGGAGTCTATGTAAAACAAGAGGACCATGATGGTCCTATATCGCTCACCTGAGCAAACAGATTTGCATACTTACTGTTGAAATTTCAGCCAAGTTCACTGCTCTAAATTTTATAGCCCTGCACCCCCCCCAACACCCCCCACACCTCAACCCCCCCCCCCCCCCCCCCCACAGGAGCCATGTTTTTTTCTTTTTATGCATCATGACAACTAAATCTTGAAAGAGGGCCACCAAAGGAAGATTTCTGCCATGCTATATTGAAATTGGTCCAGTGGTTTCTGACAAAAAGATTTTTAAAGTGTTTTGTGTTTTATATAGCTATAAAGCCCTACCCCCTAACGTCCATTCTTTTTTTTTTTTTTTTGAAGAATCATGACAGCTTGAAAAAAAACTTGGAAGAGGGCAACCAAACGAACATTCCTGCCAAGTTAAATTGAAATCGGTTCAGTGGATTTTGACAAGAAGATTTTCAAAGTTTTCTATCTAGATATATGGGGAAAATAAGCCCAACCCCTAGCAGCCATGTTTTTTGACAAATCAGGATTGCTTGAACATTCTTGGTAGAGGGTCAGCAAAGCAACATTGAAATCGGTCAGGGGTATTTGACAAGAAGAATTTCAAAGTTTTCTATACAGATATATACAGAAAATAAGCCCCGCCCCGCTGGGGGCCATGTTTTTTGACATATCATGAAGGCTTGAACAATCTTGGTAGAAGGTCACCAAAGCAACATTCCTGCCAAGTTACACTGAACTCAGTCCAACGCTTTCTTACGAGAACATTTTTTAAAGTTTTTTATATAGCTATATAGGGAAAATAAGCCCTGCCCCTTAGCGGCCTTGTTTTTTGACGAATCATGACAGCTTGAACAACCTTGGTAGAGGGTCACCAAAGAAACATTCGTGCCAGGTTATATTGAAATCGGTCCAGTGGTTTCTGACAAGAAGATTATTAAAGTTTTCTATATAGATATATAGGGGAAATAAGCCCCACCCACTAGTGGCCATGTTTTTTGACAAATCACGATTACTTGAACAATCTTGGTAGAGGGTCACCAAGGAAACATTTTTGCCAAGCTATATTGAAATCGGTCCAGTGGTTTCTGGCAAGAAAATTTTTTAAAATTTTCTATATAGATATATAGAGAAAAAAAGCCCCACCCCCTGGGGGCCATGTTTTTTGACGAATCATGATGGCTTGAACAACCTTGATAGCGGGTTACATAAGAAACATTCCTGCAATGTTATATTTAAATCAGTCCAGTGGTTTCTGACAAGAAGATCATTACATTTGCTATATAGATATATCGGGACAATAAGCCCTGGCCCTAGCAGCCATATTTTTTGACAAATCATGATGGCTTGAACAATCTTGGTAAAAAGAAGAAGCCAACTGATCTGGATCCACACTGTTTGTAAAGGCACGGTATATCCAGGTTCAGCATGACAAGGGTTAAATACAATGTTGTAAACAAGTATTTTTTTCCATCATGGTTTACTATTTCAGATACCTAAATGTATAATATAATTTTGATTGCTCTTAAAACTTTATTTTAATTAAATACTGCTATTTCTTTTAATTCTCTATGAAAACATAATTTACGACTCCTCATTATAAATGTTTGTTTGTGTTCTTGTGTCAGACTGTATGAATTCACTGGTGGTTCTGGACCTCTACTGTTTGTATTTGCCTTGAAGGTCCCTTTTCTTACAGTGTGGCTCCGAGTACTGGGTGGATGTACAGGCTGATACATAGCTACAGATAAGATGGGGTATCCACATAATATTTGTCTTATTTCTCGACAAAAGCATATGATGTGGGTACTCATTAGAAGCGCCTCGCCGAGGCGCTTCTAATAAGTACCCACAACATATGTTTTTGTTGAGAAATAAGAAAGATATCAGCATTTTTCAGATGAAAAAAGCACCTTATCTGTTGCTATGCTGATATGAGTCTTTGCTGGTCATTCAGGCCTTATTGTAAGTTTTGTCGTGCGGTGGCTAAAATAATAAAGAGACTTCGACAAAACCTAAATTAAGACCTGAGTCACCAGCAAAGACTCAGATCAGCCTGTACATCTACCCAGTATGGTAAGGGTTCTCGTTTATCCCTCTTTGGATAGCCTAGAAGCTGTAGAAGGCATATGCGATCGGCGAGAACTCTGATCAGACTGCGTGTATGCGCAGGCTCATCTGAGTCTTTGCTTGTCGCACAAGTCTTGTTGTATGTTTTGTCATGCCCTGGCTCGTTTTATTTTGGGCCTAGGACTCTTTTCATAATGTTCAAATCCTAACAAACCTCAGTTCGATCTGATGTTGCAACTCTTCAATTTTCTTCTTCGTTTCTTCTTCATGAAAACTCGTCTGACATTTGGTCCCCGAGTTATCCATCCATGCCAGTTTCTGAAGAGACATGCAAAACCAGAGAATTAAAAGTAGCAGGAATATCTTTGACTGAAGTTGAATAAATGCTCAATTGTATTCTAAACTAATTTTGCATTTTTCTTTTCTGTTTTTCAGAAAATGTTAGAATCATAGCTTTGAAATGCTTTCAATGTAACTGTAAAAGCGCAATTCAAAACATTATAATTCTTTTCTTGAAGAAAAAAAAAAAATTGCCTGCTGCTGTTGTTTGTTTGTGTTGATGTTTTACGGCCCAGTCAACCCAATGGGGTCATGTCGAGCGCGGTCAGTTTACCTAACTGCATGTTTACTGGGCAGGCTTAGTCCTCTAAGCGGTTAACCAGTATTGTGCACATTCTTTCGCCAGAAACTGACAAATGTCCTTCGTGAATCAGCGGAAGGGATAGAATGACCGTAGAAAATATTTCATGATCAATCTCCATGAAAGAAATTTCAAGCCCAGATTCAAATCACTGTCGAATGTAATGATTTTTTTTTTTTTTTTTTTTACTATTTCCCCACAGAAACAAACACCTATAGTTTGTGAATAAATAAAAAGTATTTACAATGTATCTGGATACCAAAAGGCTTAAGCACAGCTTATGTGAGTTCCTGTTGTACCTTTGAGGGAGGTCCATTATCATCTAAAGACTCCTTCAAACTTTTCAGTTCTTCTGAGAGAGTTTTCCTATCATTCATCAGTTCATCTCTGTGATATTTGGCTTCATATATTCCCACTTGAACATCCAGTTCATAGCTCAACAGTTTCTTAAAATAAAACAAAAGGAAACTTAATGATTTGCAGTAATTCAAGATACGAGGGCAAGTCAACAAGTAACCAGCCTATCCCATTTCCAATTGACCGAGACACCCAAGATTTTCATGCCTTGTTTCAATACGTTTTAGGCCTGAGGGCAAAATTGCACCCTTATCGTATTATTCACTCATAAGATATTGAATGTCAAACATGGCTAGCGATGCAAAAGTTGAGTACCGTGCTGTAATTCGGTACTTGTATTTGAAAGGGAAAACAGGTCAGGAAATACATTGCGAGTTGACCAGTGTTTATGGGTCTTCTGCACCATCGTATGCACAAATTAAATTCTGGGTTGGGGAATTCAAACGCAGTAGAACATCTTTAGAAGACAAAACCAGGTCTGGACACCCATCAGATGCCACTGATGAAGAAATGTGTAACAAAGTATGGGATCTGGTGTACTCTGATAGGCGAAAAGGTAGAAGAAATAGCAAATGCATTACACATTTCACATGGTAGCGTTTCAACAAACATGACTGCTTGGGTATGCACAAGCTAACAGCCCGTTGGGTCCCGAAATCCCTTAGCGATGAGCAAATGACAACCAGAGCATCAGTATACAGCGCATTGTTGAAGCGGTTTAGGTCAAAGGAAGATGATTTCCTTTCACGTCTGGTGACTGTAGATCAGACCTGGGTCCATTATTATGAGCCAGAGAATAAAGCTCAAAGTCGCCAAAGTGTAGGGCCGGAGTCTCCGAGGCCAAAGAAGTTCAAAACGCAACCTCTGCTGGCAAGGTGATAGCAACTGTATTTTGGGATGCACAAGGCATTATTATGTTGGACTTTCTAGCAAAAAAGTACAATAACAGTTGCGTATTATGCAAATTTGCTCGACCGAGAACTGTGATCTGTGAAAAATGCCGGGGTAAACTCTCCAAAGGGATTCTGCTCCAACAGGACAATGCGAGAGTCCACACTTGCAAAAATACAATGGATGCTGTTGAGCGGAATGGGTACGAGCTCATACCGCACCCCGCCTATTCTCCGGACTTAGCTCCTAGTGACTATTTCCTATTCCCAAACTTGAAAAAGAATATCCGTGGACGAAGAAGTCGTGGTGGCAGTTGAGGAGTGGGTCAGAGACAAGGACCTTGGCTTCTTCAGTTCTGGGCTGATGGCACTGGAACACCGTTGGTCCAAGTGCATCATTCTAGAGGGCAAATACATCGAAAAAGAAGAGATCAATCTCACCCAGAAATAAGTTAGGCTGGTTTTTTATTGACTTGCCTTCGTATCATATTTAGCATGCTGAGTAAATATTTTTGCAAACAAAACTTCAAAACATTGTTCTAATTTTCTGGGAAAAATAAGAAAAATATATATATCAATCGTTTGTCTGCTGAATTTGCATGGAGAGTGCTAAAGGTTAAAGCAGCCAAAGCTTTCAGGGCCAATGAAATACAAGTACATGTATAGGGCTGTCATATTCAAATGTGTAACCAGGAGCATTTCATGTCTGTGCAGAAAATGTTTACGAAATTGACTGACTGTTTACATGAACACGACTTACACGTGACCAAAATGAACGAAAAACGACCACTATTTCCTCTGTAACAGCCAGTTATTTTCAGTCAAATATGGTGCCTTTTTTCTGTTTTCTGATCACCTTTCACAAACAAGTGTCCAGCAAATTTGTCATGCTCTGAGTATTGAGTAAAGGAAACAACTGACCAAATTACCTGGGAAAATTTTTTTTTGTTTTTTTGACTGATTGAGTTGAGGTTTTATGGCCCAGTCAACCATTAAGTCATGTCAAACCAGTCAGTTTACCTTACCACTTTTTCTGGGCAGGCTTAGTCTTCTAAGCAGTTTACCAGTATTTGTGCACATTCTTTTGCTAGAAACTGACAAATGCCTTCCTGAATCAGCGGAAGGGAGAGAATGACCGCAGAAAATATTTCATGATCAATTTTACGAAAGAATGTTGCCGCACCTGGGGATCGAACCCACAACCTCCTGATCACCAGTCGGACGCTCATCCGGAGCATCCAACTGATTCGGGCGCTCATCCGGAGCCTCCGACTGATCCACCAAGGCCGGCTACCTGGGGAATGTCATGTACGCACAGTACCATCAAATAAATGTGTCAATTATCAAGTTATTTTCAATGAACAAGTGACAAGTGGAATCTATTTGCAGTGCATGTGCAACATGGTCAGTACAACTGAACATGATCCAAACACGATAGTAAGATAAAAATATACATGATTATAAGATTGCTACAGCAGTGTTCAAGCCAGGCTGCGCCACCGCGTAATTCATGCATATTTTCATGTTTTGGCATAGAAAAAATAAGTTCTTGCACCATCCAGGCGCAGAAAATTTATTACAATATCGGCTGAAAATGCGTTGTGATTGGTTGCTTTTATTTGCCGTTCAGTTCAATTCATTATAAATAGGCATAGAAATTATTTTAAAATGCAAAGAAAACTGTAAAATAATGAAGAAAATACATTTAAACAGACAATCTGGTATGATTTTTGCCTGTATTCATGCATTTTTGATGTTATTTCTAGCATTGGTGGCGCCCATTTTTTCCTGTGACTATTGGTTCAATGCACATGCTGTGACTATTGGTTCAATGCTCATTTATAAATTCTGGGGTTACCTCACTGAGGGGTCGCTCCAGTGTACACTGTTAGTACATCACTATCAGAAAGTATTACTGTTGAAAGTTTTCTTTCTTTTCACAATCTGACTGATTGAATGATTGGGTAATAATATGACTGACTGATTGTCTTAATTGTTGATTAATGAAAGTTCACTGGTGACAGCCAGCAAAAATATTTAGATATTTTATTGACCAGCAACAAATATTAAAGTCATTTATTGTTGTTGTTTTTTTATTTATATAACCTTTATTAATATCTTAATTTAGAATATTGTGACAGCCAGCAAAGATATTAAGGCTGGCTCAGGAGAGCTGAAAAGATAATCAATTATCAGTCCTGCCATTGTGATTGATAATCAATTAGTAATCACTGAAGATATGGTCATAATTTTACCTGTCTGTCTGAGCATGACTATCTCATCAGGGTCTACATTGGGATCACATAATCAATTAGCTGATTAATTGTGCCAGCCTTAAAAAAAATAGATGGTTTATTGACCAGCAACAAATAATAAAGTCATTTATTGACTTTTCTTAATTTATCATTTTAAACAGTGTATTAGTATAATAGGCATGTACGAGGGTGAGTCAATAAGTAACCAGTCTATCTCATTTCCGATGGACTGAGACGGTCACGATTTTCATGCTTTGTTTCAATATATGTTTTATACATGGGTACAAAATTGCACACGTATCGAGTCATTCTTTAATAAGATAATGAATGTCAAACATGGCTGGTGATGCAAAGGTATGCTTTTCATCTAAAGTTGAGTACCGTGCTGTAATTCGGTACTTGTATTTAAAGGGTAAAACAGTCAAGGAAATACACGGCGAGTTAGCCGACGTGTATGGGTCTTCTGCACCATCTTATGCTCAGATTAAATTCAGGGTAGGGGAATTCAAACGCGGTAGAACATCTTTAGAAGATGAAGCCAGGTCTAGACGCCCACTGGATGCCACCGACGAAGAAATGTGTAAGAAAGTTCGGGATCTGGTATACTCTGATATGCAAATTCAGGTGGAAGAAACAGTGCAGGCATTAGGCATTTCACATGGTAGCATTTCAACAATCTTACATGATCGTTTAGGTATGCGCAAGCCTAGGCTTGTTGGATCCCCAAATCCCTTAGCAATGAGCAAATGGCAACCAGAGCATCAGTATGCAATGCCTTGTTGAAGCGTTTTAGGTCAAAAGATGATTTTCTTTTGTTTCTGGTGACTGTAGATGAGACTTGGGTTCATTATTATGAGCCAGAGAATAAAGCTCAGAGTCGTCAGTGGGTAGGGCCTGGGTCCCTGAGGCCAAAGAAGTTCAAGACGCAACCATCTGCTGGCAAGGTGATGGCCACAGTATTCTGGGACGCAAAAGGCGTTATTATGTTGGACTTTTTACCCAAGAGAAGGACAATAACTGGAGTGTACTATGCAAACTTGTTAGACCAGCTGAGAACCGCCATCCATGAAAAATGCCGAGGTAAACTCTCTAAAGGTGTTTTGCTGCAACAGGACAACGCGAGAGTCCACACTTGCAAAGTTGCAATGGATGCTGTAGAGCGAAACGGGTATGAATTAATACCACATCCTGCCTATTCGCCTGACCTAGCTCCTAGCGACTTCTTCCTATTCCCAAACTTGAAAAAGGATATCCATGGACTTCATTTCCAGTCTGATGAAGAAGTCGTGACGGCAGCTGAGGAGTGGGTCAATGGAAAGGACCCTGACTTTTTCAGTTCTGGGCCTATGGCACTTGAGCACCATTGGTCTAAGTGCATCACACTAGAGGGCAATTACATCGAAAAAGAAGAGGTGGATCTCAACCGGAAATAAGTTAGGCTGGTTACTTATTGACTCACCCTCGTACATCAAGGTTATTTATTATTACTGAATTATATCTTTGCTCATGTCTCTAATATATATATCTGTATCTATTTTCTTTCTTTTTTGTCTTTCTATCACTTATTTATTTTGTATTTAACATTTGAATTTTCTAACATTATGGTTTGTTTGTTAAAGAATATCTGCATCTACAAATTGGCATAATTGAGACCTTTTGTTCAGACACATGAGTGTTTGCACTTAAGTTTATATAGCTATATTATCAAGAACCTTTCAGTGAATTTCATGTATATTTGGCATGATGGAAGATATAGGTCTAGAGTTTAACTCAGTTTGATCTCCATCCCGAGATCTGACCTTGAGATCAAGGTCACAGACTTACACTTTTCATATAAAGTCAAAATGTTTGCATTTAAGTTTTTATAGCTATATCATTACGACCTTTTGATGAATTTCATTAATATTTGGCATGATGGTAGAAATAGTTTGAAAGTTTTACTCAAGAGAAATTCCCGTCCCGGGGCGTGACCTTCAGATTAAGGTCACAGACACTAGTATTTTCATATTAAAGTCAAACTTTTTGATTAAAGTTTACATAGCCATATGTATATCCTATCATACAAAGTTTGTTGAGGGGTACATAGTTTTTGCCTTTCTGTTTGTTTGTATGTATGTACGTTCATTCATTCGTTGGTCTTTCCGTCGTCACGTTCGTGGAACAAGGGTCAAAGTTTTTGTGCCAAAATTTATAAGACCTTACATTATAAAGACCCTTTGATGGATTTCATTTTTATTTGGCATGATGGTAGATTTAGGTCTAAAGTTTTACTGATTGCCATACCCACCCTAGGGTCTGACCTCGGGGCGAAACCTTGAGGTCTAGGTCACAGACTTAGAATTTTATATAAAAGTCAAACTTTTTGCATTAAGTTTACATAGCTACAGAGCAACAGAATATTTTGGTGGTACCCCATCAAAATTTGATCCATTGGGTAAAACCATATTGTCATTTTTTGGTTTGAGTAAAGATGAAAATGAAAATTATTGGGTAAAACTTATAAAACAGAAGGAAAGATCACAAAAAGCCTGATTTAGGTATTTAAAACATGGTATTTCATTATACACTAATAATTTTTGTCATATGAAGAATAAACACACCTTATTATTGTGCAGTAATCACAATATAAAATTGTAATCATACACTTTTCTGGCCTTGAAACTTTAATCTTTACCCTTGAATTTGGAAATAATTGGGTTTTCTGTCAAATCAATTGTGTATCAATACCCAAGTTTTTGAAAATAATTGAGTATTTGCTCAAAACATATGGGTATTTTACTTGCATACTCACCTTATCTCTTGCCCTCTTAGCTATATTATCAGGATCCTTTGACTGACTTAATAAATATTTGGCATGATGGTATACATAGGTCTAAAGTTTTTTCTCAGCACCATCCCCAAGCTGGGGCATGGCTTTGAGGCCAAGGTCACAGACTTAGATTTTTCACACAAATGTCAAAGTTTTTGCTTAAATTATAAAGACGCTTGATTGATTACACTGGTATTTGTTATGGTGCTAGTTATAGGTCTGAAGTTTTATTTAGCATGATCCCTGCATCCATGCCTTACCTTTGAGGTCAAGGTCATGGGCTTCACATAATATATCAGGGAATACAGACTAAACATTTTTGTTTAGGGGCCCAGACTGCCCCCAATGGAACTTTTAAATTGAGTTAATAGGCATTTTCTCCCAAAACTTAGGGGCCCAGCCCAAAATTTAGGGGCCTTGGGCCACTGGGCCCCTGTTAGTCCTTATCCCTGATGTATGACTAAATTCTTTCAATGTTGTTTTAATATTGCATATAACTGCCATCTCCAGAGTCAAAGCTACATACTTTGCACTTTGTAAAAAGAGGTGGTAGCTCTGGTTGGAAGTTTACGTGGCCCAACTGGGCATTTTGTCTAGTAGTCAAACTCAGAATGGATGAGATATCGAACTGAAACATTCCTTTATGTTTCCCCTCCTACCCAGGTGAGGTGTTCATAATGCTGAACTTACAAAATACTTAGGCAAGCAATGATCAGGAACTGATACAATCAGATATCAACCCAGCCTTCAACATCAAAAGGGAAAAAAGGAGTACACATATGAAAATATATATGATAAAAAGAAAGAAGCTCTTTCCTAGATAGGTGTTGTTTCAGTTATCTGAACCTTACGAATAATAGTCACACATAAAAGGAAAAGGTAATCATAACACAGATGAACAAACAGAGCAATAAAGAACAACAACAGAAGCACTTTTTGGAATGATCAGTAATAAATTACATGTGGGCACAAGTATACTTCACTGTATCCAAACCTAACACGACTAAAATTTTGTTTAGTTGTTGCTTAACACCACCTCTTACAATGCAGTCAAATGCTCTTCAGAATAAGGAACATGGTCCTCAACAAGAATTATACCCGATCTGTTTAATGTCACTTTCAACAGTCTTTCAGTCTCATTATAATAGCATAGATCGAATATGAGAGACTAGGTGTTCACTTTAAAATGCAACTCTCAGACTCCAAACATCAACAGTATGTCACCTTTAATAATGACTTCAGAATAATTAGACCAACTTCTACCCTATGTGGCAAAAATTAAAAATGTTTTTTCTTCAATTCTTGGCAACAAACACCTATTTAAAATGAGTGACAGAAAATGACACAAAAAGAAAAAATGCCATCTTATAATTCAGTTATCAAAAATAACTAATACATATATTATAAAATGATAAAATTCATGTAATAATATTCAAAAACATAAAAATATATATTCTTAAATGTATCAATAAAATAAAAATTAGGAAATTACTAAAATATTTATTTTTTTGTCAACATAAAATCCATATATTTTAGCCTGGCTGTCACCAGCGATCACCTTGATTAATAGAAAGGTATTAATTTTGCATGAAGGTCAGTCCTGTTGAAACTAGAAGAGTACTTGTTAAAGATCATCCAGCTCATCAATTTGAAGCAGTGTTCAAAAGAACTAATTCATAATGATTTGTTATCCTAGCTTATGTTTGTTTGTTTGATTTGGGCTTAACGTCGCTTTCAACAATCTTTCAGTCATATCGCGACAGTGTCTGGATGTGGCAGGGAGCTCAATGCTCACTTTTAGAGTGCTGCCTCACTGAAATATCACGCCCCAGACACTTTGACATGATATTCCACCCAGTCACATTATACTGACACTGAGCTGACCAGTTCTAGCTCTACTTTCTTAATGCTGAGCGCCAAGCGAAAGAGCACCTAGTACCATTTTTAAAGTCTTTGGTATGACCCGGCCGGGGATCGAACCCGCAACCTCCCGGTCACAAAGCGGACGCTCTACCACTGAGCCACTGTGCCGGTCCTAGCTTATGTTATTTTCAGCTTTTACGAGGGATGTTCGAAATAAATTGCTTATTGTCCTCTAGCTCGATATCCACGTGGGGAATGATAAAAACCAATACATACCTGTATAGGGCTATTCAATATCTACACAATGGTGTATAAATGTACATGTTAGACTAAGTGTAAGACATAAAATTTGCCATTTGAATACACACAGTCATTGACCACTGCAGTAAAAATGGTTGGTAGAAGCGTCGACAAAAAAGATGAAATATGGGCTTACATCAAAGCTCGCTCAAAACTTGGTTGTTCTTTGAAGAAGCTGATGACTGAAATTTCTACTGCTTTTGGACCTTCTTGTGTGTCTTATGACACAGTTCGGCGGTGGAAAAAGAAATTTGAGTCTGGTGTAGAGTCCATCAAAAATGCACCGGAATGAGGTAGGCCAAAATCTGCATCTCGTAAAGAAATCGGTTCCAAAATAAAGGAAATCATTGAAGGAGATGCCAGATTTACAGTTCGTGATATTGCACAAAAGGTAGGCATATCACTATCAACAGTTCACTTTATTTTGAAGAAGCATTTGAAAGTCAGAAAGATTTCTGCTAGATGGGTGCCACATCTGTTGACTGACGAGCAAAAGAGGCAACGGGTTAAAGTGGCCAAAAAGCTGCTTCAAATGTTTCCAAAATATGACAAAAAGCAGTTTGCCAATGTCGTCACAGGTGATGAAACCTGGGTCCATTATTTTGAGCCCGTCAGAAAGGTTAGCAATAAGACCTGGGCCACTAAACACAGCAAACGCCAAATAATTGCCAAACGTTCTTTGAGTACAAAGAAGGTTTTGTGTGCAATCTTCTTCTCTGGTGAAGGAGTCGCAATAAAAGTGCCAGTGAAAAAGGGCAAAAGCATCACCGGAAAGTACTACAGAGACGTAGTACTGAAGAAACTGAAAAAGTATTATCAGAAACGACGCCCTGCCACTGGTTTTAAACATGTCCGTCTTCTACATGACAATGCCCCAGCTCATACCTCCGCAATAGTTATGGCATTTTTGAAGAAAGAAAAAGTAACTGTTTTGCCTCACCCCCCGTATTCCCCAGACCTTGCCCCATATGATTTCTTTTTGTTTCCGAAATTGAAAGCATTCCTTGCTGGGCGGAAATACCAGTCCCGACAGGCACTTGGATCTGCCATTCATCAGTACCTTATTACTGTGCCCAAATCAGCGTACCGTGATGCCTTCATGAAGTGGATACATCGGCTGAAACTTTGCATTTCTAGCCACGGGGAGTACTTTGAGGGCATGAAATGAGTACTTTTGGGCTAACTTGAAATTTGAAGTCTCCAGATAGAAATAAGCAATTCATTTCGAACATCCCTCGTACATCTATCCATAGTATCTAGTTATGATTATTCCCTTTATCTCTACAGTATTGTCAACACTTAGATAGGCAGCTCACTTATCAAAAAAAAAAAAAAAAAAAAAACTGTGGCAGGCACCTTCACACCCTGCCTAATCTGTTGATTTCATATGTTCATCTGTTGTTCCATTTCTTATTGACAACCCTGTGTTAACCTGGATTGTACATCTGTTCAGATGTTACAGGAACAGATTACATGGAGCAAAATACCCACATCTGAAACAAACAGGTACATTTTCTATTAAATGTTGATCGTTAATTGTACTGTCCCCAGATTTTTTCATATGTCCCCAACTTTTTGGAGGGTAGGGGCCCCTGGGCCCCAAAACTGAAATTCCTGGCTTGAACACTGCTACAGCCACCATGTCATGTGACTTTACTGTTACTGTGGTACAGTTTCCTACTGCAGAAATGAAACATATTCCATATGTGACAGCCCAGCTCTGTACCATCTCACCTGTACATTATAATGAGAAGCAAAGCACAGTTTGCTGGATAGACGCATTGGGGCTTAGCTGAAAACTGCCAACAGGCAGAATCATTGTGATGAGCAGGGTGATCAAAACAATTTTAGCTATTTTTGATCTACAAGTCACCCCCGATGCTTCCTACTAATTTCGAGTCAATTTGCCCAGGGGTGTAGGAGGAGTAGGCTTTTAAAGCAAATTGTTAACGCCTGACGGTGGACGACGGACTACTGACATTGACCAATCACAATAGCACACCTTGAGCACTTGGTGCTCAGGTGAGCTAATGAACCTGATTAGACTTGCAGGTGTAAGGACTGATCTGGGTCTGTGATGTTCACAACTGCGACATGGTAACCTTGTTTGCTTTTCAAAATGTGTCAACATGGAGTATGCAACATGCAGCATTTATCCGCTTTAGTAGTCATGTTTGTCATTGCCAAAATTTGTCTCCTGCATGTACGAACCAGACAGAAATAATGATAATGACAAAAAAAAACCAAAAAAAACAAGAATTGTCAGAAGACAACGAAGCTCGCTGGAATGGGGTGATCTGAAGTGAAAGGGTAAGATAAGAATGTCACCATATCTGTAAAATGAAGTTTTTTAAAAGTAAAACATATTTTAACGAGTAATACTTAACCTATAGATAATGTGCTATTCTATTCTGTTTTCACACCTTCCACAGAAAAAACGACCTTTCAGTCGTTAATTAAAGTCTTAAACCAGAAGGTCCCTTAGGCAGTTACCTGTGTGACGTAACTCTTCCCGCTCAATTGACCACGTGTCAGTTTCTTTTATGTGTAAAACAATAGACACAATTAGGAGAGATAAGCGAGGGTGGGCGGAGGGAGATAATTGATTATCTATAGGTTAAGTATTACTCGTTAAAATATGTTTTACTTTTAAAAAACTTCATTTTAACTTCATAATACATTAACCTATAGATAATGTGCTAGAATTTGCAGAATAGGAGGGAGGTGCTCTCCTAATTCTAACACCAATAATATCTCACCACTTCTGGTTAAGACTCAGGAAACTCAAAGGAATCAGATACATTCTAATTCTATATTTAATAGAAAGAATGATCTAGATTTACAAAATAGCATACATTTAAGGTGTTATGATCTAACAACCTTATATATATTAGTAGACTCTAGAGGAAGCCAGTTCTTAAGTCTCAGAGACCTAACATTGGCCCCCCCCACCCCCCCCTCTTTTTTTCTTTTTGGGAAACAACAATTGGCTTCAAAAAGAAAAGGGAGTCATTGAGACATAACATAAATATTCCATCGCAAAGTAAGCTAGGAATATAGAAAAATTTTGAAAACAAAATTTGTAAAACAAAAAGCCAAGACCATACACTGTAAGTAGTCTATGTAGGATCTTGAATAAATAAGGAAAAGTCTACTCGGTGGAGTTTCCTATAGATAACTGACATATGTAGATATTTTGGATAAAATTCTAGATATGTGAAGCTATGTAATTGTAATAGTCTAAGCTATTAGAATTATAAACTAATTAAATTCTGTTAATTGGAGCGACAGGACAGTTTCCGATGAACAGACACAGACTTAAAATAACCATAATGTGTAATTATTTCCCTTGATCAAATTAAAGAAGGGGAGATAATAAAAGTAGATGGAGTTAACTTAACTATAACTAAGTTATCCATCAGAAGAAAAAAAAGTATAGACAAACATAATGGTTAAAACTATTGCTAGACTAATTGTATAACGAATTTTTAGTCAAGCAATAAAATAATACAGAGTTTGCATATAACTGCTGGGAAGAAAAAACAACCTAAACCATTGATAATTAGTTTTGTCATAGACATATAAAAGCGTTTGATGTCCTGACAAAAAAATAAAGAATAAACTGTCAACATCATAACTAAAGAGTTTGACAGAGAATAAGAGAGATAAGAATAAGGTTGATCGCAGCAAACTGTATGACGGTCATAGTTTGGCTAAATCTTACCGTATTGATAAGATTAAACAATAATAAATAAGCTGGATAGAATCTTTCTATACCAGAAGATTGCCATGAAAAGTACTCCTGAGTAAATAATCATGGAAATCAAGAAATGTTAAAAATCCACTTTGATACGAATCAAAATGTTCATAAAAAGAGAAGGACTCAGAGAAAAAGTAATAGTGTGATAATCTCTGAAGAAAGATTATACAATAATACTGATTATTAATCTCAAAAAACACTTAATTTAAAAATTAAGAGATAGTATTACTATTCTATACGCATATTTAAGAATAGTAAGAAATATATTAATACTAAAAAAAAAATTATACTACTGAACAAAATTCCCGCTATAAATCATAGGTTAAGCGTAACTATTATTTAAGCAAGGAATTATTAAACATATAACTCTCTATAAAATTACTGCCCGGAAATTTTATAGATAAACATTCAATCAAATTTTTTAGAATTGAATATTAATAGAATAAAATCTATGTCTGCATAATTGGTAATTCCTGAAATATCAAATTACGTACTCGCAAATGAGTTCAGGAAGAAAAAACATATATATACTCTCGAGATCTATGTGTAAACCATAGAGAGTAATAATATTATTACCGCGATCCCTGACGGAAGGGTAAAAACATGTATATGAAAGAGATAATAATTAATTTAACGTCATATAGGTTTAAGATAAAATTTGTTTAATCTTTAACCAATATGCAGCAACAGTGACTCGATATTCTGTATTCGTACGTAGAAAAGGAGTACTTAGTCATTAGAATTTTGAATGATTGAAATAGAGATAATGGGATCTAAAAGGATGTATCTCCATGAACTGAATCGAAGGATAATATCCATTTTAAAAAACTAGGGCTTGTTTTAGGCTTAGTTTAACAAGAGTAGAATTGAATTATTTTCAAGTATTCATGAAGTCGTTATACTCTGAATACTGAGAAAAATTTTAAAATATTGTTTAGGAAATAAAAAAGTGACTGTTCCACAATGTTAGCTAGATTTAAACCTGGAACGTAGCGAGAAGGTCAATCTAATTTAAAAGTAAGATGAGAAAGATAAATAATGAAGATAGATATATAAATATCGGAATAATATATTATCTCCAACAATTATCAAATAATCTGAATGTTTAAAAGCATAAATACTACTCGAAAGTTTATTTACCGAATGTATAATCGGAGAAAACTTTCAGTATGTTCAAAAACGTATCACAAAAGTAAGATCTGACCAGGAACGTAGGTGCAGCACTTACTAAGTTGTGAAGTTAATATAAACATATTTTATATTATAAATTGAAGCAGTGCATTTCAAAATCATCGACATCTTGAAATGACTTATTGTGTGGAAAAATAAATAAATATCCAGTTTCTGAAAGATATTTACAGTACGGCTCAGGTAAAAGAACCAATTTTTTTTTTCATTTCGCGGACTAATTTTACAATCCGCGATTTTCCGCCGAGTAGTTTGGAGTAAACCACTCCGAGTGAAAAAATTTTACTCGAAGTTATGCGCTCGATATTCCGAGGACATTCAGCGGACCTCAGTGTACCCATGATATTCGGAGTGTTTGCGAGTATTTGCGAGTGGCGATAGATTATTTTGTACAGGTAAGTTTGACCACTCAGATCATTCTCTCGCACGACGATAATCAAACAAAAATTGTTACAACTGTGAATACAATAAATACCCGTATAACTACAGCTGGCGGCAGCAGGATCAGACTGCAAAATGTACCCACTTACATAAATAGTTCTGCTTCGGACAACCAACTCTGCGACTGATTTTTTATGTTTCAGCTGCGAGTATCGAAGGGTATATCCGAACAACAGTTGGTAGCCCCAATGCGCAAGGCCGGTGACGTATTTGGCCCAAAGCCTCGGATGATTTCAAATCGCCCAGTTTTAGTTTTGGATTGAGGGTGATGGTCGCCTGAGTCTTCCTACATTCGTTTTCATGTGACACGCACTTTTATCCAGGCTGGCCCATTTTTTCCGTGTCACTTTGCACGTGCTGCGGCTGCCAAGAAAATAATTTGAACCCCCGAAGCACTGCTGAAAATTCTAGAGGAGATGTCGATCGAACTGTTTTAGTATTTTACAGTGAAAATAAGGCTGAACATTTCATGTGAATCGTCTGCCTAGAAGACGATTCACATGTTACGCCACACAATTTACGCAGGAAAATAAGAAGAAAATAAAAATGCCGTCTGCTGAAAATGCTAAGCGCTTCGAGGGTTAAAGTAGGGATACATTTCATTTGAAACGGACACGCTGGAATGTATCTACACTGCTCGGATCGAGGCCTGGACGGCTGCTGACTGGACCAGGGTTAGGACTATCCATTCAAGTCACCACTTAATGATGACGGTGACTTGGTGTCCTCTCTCTTTCAACAATAACAAAAAATTTAAGTCATATTGAGATGACAGAACGCGGCGTCTGGTCAGGGTATTCACTGTTTGCAAAAACAGTTTAGCCATTTTTCTCTAGGAATATCTAAATCTCATAGCCGGATGTACTTAAAATGGACGAGCCAGAATCTTACAAGTTTTGCAAACTCTCTCTCTCTCTCTCTCCCTCTCTCTCTCTGGAAAGCTCTTACTTTTTACCCTCATGCAAAGATGCAAATATCTCCTTTCGAGGTAGAAGTTGTTTGCACTGACTTTATTGGAAAAATGATATCGCACCGGCGGGAATCGAACGCGATTCGATCCCCACTTATCATGAAACACATGTATTTGCTACCGTCATTCGCTCCTTCCACTGCTTCAAGATTGGCAGTTACAAGTTTCTGGCGGAATGGGGTTCAGTGTACTGGTTAGCCGCTTATTGTAGAAGCATGCCCCCGCCCCCCCCCCCCCCCCCCCCCCCCTTTCTTTACTGGCGCGATTCATAAAAAATGCTGTTCCCAATCCTATTTCGCATGGGCCATACTCGTAAAGCAATTGCAGTTAACTCCCTTCTGATAGTCAGTTGCAGTTAGCTCCCTTAATAAAAGTAACACCCTGCGGTTGTTAGGACATTACTCCGCATTTATCAGGGTACAAATGAATATTATGTTATGTTATTCTCTTACAGTATATACATTAATAACATTATCTTTATGGGTTTATAGAGCAATCTTCAAAACTTTCGTTTCCATGTAAAGTTTCTGTTTTTGTGTCTTCAACATGCGATATGCAAAACGAAGACCGTAATTTATTAAACGAGTAAAAGTGACGTATGTAGAAACCTAGCATCGGCGGGAAATAATCTTCATAATGACAATTGACCATAATATTGTCATATGCCCTCGCGGACATTCCAGGCAGAGTCTTTCTGGTTAGAAACCAATTCTAAGTTATAACACTTGGTGCTCGCGGGTATCGAATTACCACTATCTGGGCTAATTCAGCAGACGACCAAAAAAAAAAATAAAAAATAAAAAAATAAAATCGCTATTTACTTTTTTTTTATTACCAAGAAAACAGGTTTGACATTCATGCAAAGGAGAGAATTTGCATGAAATGCAAATCCTGTTTGAAGAATGAGAAAAATATTTCAAAATGTCGCCTGCTGAAAATTTTACCCAGAGTGTTAGGCGTTATGGTTTGCACAAACAAATCGCGCACTGGTCTGTGCATGGCAAAACCTACAATAAAACTTGTACGAAGAGACGGATCAGCCTGCACACTCTGAGCCTGCACATCAGTAGTCTGATCAGAGCCTTCGCTAATCGTATGTACCGCCTACAATCTCTGGGTTTAACAAAACGTCTTGTGCGACGAGCGAAGACTCGTGTCATTCTGCCAACTGCACATTCTGACAAAAGCATTCGCTGGTCATATTTACCTTCGATAGCCGGGCTATCCAAAGCGGGATAAACAGTGCGACTGCAACAGCACATTCCGATCAGACCCTTCGCTGATCGTAGAGTATGCACCTTCTTCGGGCTATCCAAGAAGCTTGCTTTTTCTAGTGGGTCGATGCAGAGGCTGACCAGAGTCTTTGCTGGTCGCACGTACATTGTAGTATTGTACGTTTTGTCCGATTCAGTGAACGTTCATCATCATACTTCAGACATGAGAACTTTGTACCGACGTAATTTTGGTTTGAACTGGAGTTAAACGGCCCAGTCTACACTATTTCGGTCTTGTCGAGCACGCACACTTTTCCAGGGTGGGCTTATTCATAAGCTATTAATCATTTCAGCAGGAACTGATAACTGCCTTTCTTTTCTTTCATATACTTGACGATAGAGCTTACTTTTGGAGTTATGGCCCTTTGAAAACCGAAACTATTTTAGTGGTTTCTGTAATTTTTTTTTTTTTTTTTTGTCCGCTCTGTAACTTGAAAACTATTTGAGATATTTTCTTGAAACTTTATTAGTTTGTTAACAGAGTCATGACACTTGCTTGATGTAAGTGCAGTGGCGGGGCATGGTGAAATGTCTGCAGCCCTTCTATTAGATATTTAACAGTAAGAAATATTGGGAAATTGTGTCTCGGTGGTGTAGTGTGAAGCTTCTCGTCTTGTCATCCAGGGGTCATGAGTTCGATCCCAGGCTTCTCAAGCCTTTCATATTGGACTTTAAACCAAGGTCCACATCTCCGTATGACCTAGCTGTTAGTAGGACGTAAAGACGTAAAAAAACTCACTCACTCGTTTGAATTGTCATTAGCCTCGTGTGCGTAAAGTGAGTTTTTTGTGTGACACACACTCTTTTCACATGTGCTGTCTTGTTGATTCAATGCCTCTTTGATAGCAGAAGCGCCCCTTTAAGTAAATTCCTATTGACACGTGCGGTTGCTGCACGCGAGTGAGAATTTCCCGGTCTTTTACCATAGTACGTCATTTATTTTGAGCGCGTGCGGTTGTTGCATGGGAAAAGGTCGTTACAGGAATACCAAATATAAATACGTATAATACGTCGATTGGGGGCAGATGTTTGATTCTCTTTGTGATTTTTGTGTGTTTGTTTTGTTTTTTACGGCACATTAAATAAAAATGACCATGCCGGACCCATTTGTGTGGACGGACTAGACTAAGCCAAAGAATCCGGTACATTTTCATATGGAGCTTTGTTGAGGCCCATGTTACGTGCTCGAACAATGAATGGAGCTACCGGGGTTATCTTTGGACCTAGGGAGCACCCAAATATATTCAGGGAACAAGGCAGCATTGGTTGATATTTTAAGAAAACAATGGACCTAATTTTGGGGGATCGGAATGCGGAAATTTGGAAAACACTTTTGGGACAATAAGACCTTTGTGATCAGTGCACACTCAGATCAACCTGTGCATCCGTATGAGCGTGGACGATATAACCTTCACGCAGACTGTACTATATGATGGAAAAATAAAGATATAAATAAATAAAAAATAATATTTGTTAAAGAAATATCTAAATAACTTTATTTATTAAATAAATAAATATATAAAAATCGGACAGGTATTTAGTCAGATTACTCCGAGGAATTTCGCATCACTTCGCGAGAAATATTGCCTCCGGGTACAATATTACTATTCCGAGTAACTTCGCATAACTTCGCATAACACATATTTTCGGCGGACTTGCGAGTGGTGTCCGCCGAATATAACGTTTACTCGGTTTGATTCCGAGTGTTTTTGGGAAGTTCGCGAAACGCCGATATTCGGAGTAAAGAGTTTTTTGGTTCTTTTACCTGAGCTGTACTGTATCTATATATATAGACCATTTTTGATGCGGACTGGAAATCAAGATATTAATCTTTGCATTATTCGCAAACTGAACTTGAACTCTTAGCGAGAATTACTATGATCCCTTTAACGAATGTAAACATAAAGGAGGGGTAAAGAGATAATTAAGAGTGTCTTAATTCTTTACCGGCTCGTATACTAATAATTAAGGATGTTTTCCCTTTTGTCTAAGCCTAGACTATAGATTGATTAATATAATTATAATAATATCTGCTATTATGAGGTAAACTCTCGTTAATTAACCTCTAAGCATATATCAAAAATATATATCAACATAATCTAGAGCTTCGGTAAGTTTAGAGGAAGGAAATGATTGACTTTGGCAGTTTCTGAATAGTTACAAAGTCAATAAAACAAAATATCAAAAGGAAAGTATTGTATATAAAATCTAATTTAGGCAATAATAATCTGTCACGTACTGAATAATTAATGCCTTTACTAAATATGTATCCATTGTCAATACCAAAGTGCAAGAAAATTTTGATTGACATGGACTCTAGTTATAAATAAAATATTAGAGGTATAGAGCTAGTCGAAGCAAAACTATTCCTCAATAAGATAAAGTAGACCTATAATATACGAGGATTAATTGGGTCTAGAATTATAATCATAATAAAATTATTATTCCAATATGAAGAATCTTCAGCGTAATAGATTCTTACTGAGGCAAAAATATCTGGTATATTGCTATCGTAGTCTTAAATGATCCAGAAGAAAAAATAAAACAGGCAAAGTAAAGAACGTATCGAATTATATCTATGCCTAAATATAAGATTTTTTTCTTATTTATTATTTTATAGCAGAGTTTAGACAGAGCACGACTGACCTAGACTCTAATATAATCAATCAAAAGATAGTATAAAATAGAATAATAGCTTATCGGATCAACTATTTTCCATGTAGAAAAGGCAAAAGGAAAATATGTACCTCAACTAGAATTTTAAATCGTAGTAATCTAGAGAGGTAGCGAATAAATAAATAAACTGTTAATTTATTTATCTGGTTGGTGTAAATTTCCGATACCTTAAGAATGAAAAATTAATAGAAAGTAGAAAAGATCGATTGCTACTTTCTTGTCAATTTACTCCTTAGATTACATGCTGATTACATATCGGAGCATGTAGAAGAAAAACAGGGGAGGAAAGAAGAAAATTTTTTTATATTTCGTGTATATTTTTCTTCTTATAAATAACGATAGTTTTATAGTTCACCTTTGCCCTAGAGCCGAATAAGGTGAATATGTAAGAAGTTAATCTCTTTGTAGCGAGTAAAAGAGATATAATTATAGCTGGAAGTATCTTCTACACTTAGTGAATGAATTGCGAATTTGATCGTAACCGATAATTCTTAATTCATTTTCAATAATAAATATATATATAGAATTTAAGTCAAGTTCAAAAGTGACTGGACAGAATTCAACAATATAAATGGCTACTAGGTATTAGAACCCATCACTGTCATTCAATAACCTATAATCCAAGACTATACATGTCTATAGTGGTTATAAATGAATATATGTTGAGCGAGTACTTGTGACTACTACTCGCACACTAGTAATCCGACACAAAGTCTACGAAACTACTGCCCGTTGGAATTTCGTTAGAATGACCTGGCACTACTCTACAAAGTGCCTCCCGATGAAATTTTCGTTAGAGCCGGAATTTAACCGCTTTCTAGCGAATTAAAGAGATAAAACATCATTTGAATGACCTGGCACTAGTCTACGAACTGCTGCCCGGTAAGAATTTTGTTATAGTCGGAAGTTTAACTCTTTCTAGCGGATAAAAGAGATAAAACATAAGTTAATTTAAAATATTAATGGAATTACACACCTATAATAAGTCAATGGAATATTAAAAATTCTAGTCTGATTTGGGAAAGACTGTACAGAATTTTTTTTTGTATAAAAAGTTATTATGTATTTCACTTAATAACCTATATCCATTGACTTAAACGTGAATGGAGCTCTATGAACGATAATAGATTGTTCGGGAATTAGTAATCATTATTTTGACACTAGTTACCCGACACAATGACCGGACACTAATATTCGTAACTGTTGCCCGGTAAAGTTACAAGCAATTTGACAAATTGATCGGATAGTAGTATTCGTAACTCTAGTCCGATGAAAAAGGGAGATTATATATGAAAACTGAGCGGGCACAAGTATTCGAAACTTTTTCCCGAAGATAATTAATTATTAGGCAAAAATTGACCAGACACTTTCTGTAAAAGTTTGCCTGGTGATAAATCAGAAATAATATAATAATATGACCGGGTATAAGTATCAGAAATATTACTGATACTTTGCCCAGTGAAAAATTTTTTTAATAATTAGACATAATGACCGGAAGTTAGTATACGTGACTATTTTGTCCGGTGAAATATGTCAGAAACTAAGTCTTTCCAGAAAATAATTAAATTATTGACTGGAGACTAGTTGACTGGTGCCTGGTTGATCGGTGACTGGTGACTGGTGACTGGGTGACTGGTGGCTGGTGCCTGGTTGACTGGCACCTGGATAACTGGTGACTGGTGCCTGGTTGACTGGCACCTGATTGACTGGTGACTGGTGAAGCTGATTGACTGGTGCCTGGTTGACTGGTGACTGGCAACTGGATGACTGGTGACTGGTGGACTTAGACTTTATAGGATACTAAGTACCCAAAGATGCCACCTTGATGGGTCTTACCCCGGCAGTATAGCCATATGGGGTGGGGCTCCCATCAGTAAAGAATTGTCTTATAACCCATCAAGGGTTGACAAGTTCTTTACAATCAGCTTCTCCACCATGAGAATCTTTAGCTAACTGAAGATCTCTGCAAACAAAAGTCCAGGAAAAACATATCGTAATTGCTGAATAACCTGGAACGAAAAGAACAAAAATATTCTGCATATATAAACACGACTATCGAACCGATCGCGCACGAGCGTTGTGCCGAATAGCGAGAGTCGCCAAAACGCATGTGGAAAAAGACCAGTCAAAAATACATGAAATCGAAAATTGAAAATTTTAAATAATAACACAGAAAGTGAAAGGAATGATAAATAAACAAAAGAGACACAAGGATACATAAATTTATCCGTGAGGAAAGAAATAATCCAAATTTCTATCACAGGTAAATAATCCTTGTTGAATTTCTTTGTCCACAGAAAAGAAACTGACACGTGGTCAATTGAGCGGGAAGAGTTATGTCACACAGGTAACTGCCTAAGGGACCTTCTGGTTTAAGACTTTAATTAACGACTGAAAGGTCGTTTTTTCTGTGGAAGGTGTGAAAACAGAATAGAATAGCACATTATCTATAGGTTAATGTATTATGAAGTTAAAATGACCAAGAACTACCTGTCTTGACCTAGGTTGAAAGTTCCTAAGATAGATGTGGACCAAGTATAAAAAGCTGCTCAAATATTAAAGATAAAATGCAGAACTTAAACATAGCTGTAAATGACAGAGTATGACCTGACTGATGTCAGAAGAATGTCAAACTGAGAAACGGGGTATATGCCACTGAAACGTCTTCCCTTAGGTTGGTGTGGACGGAATATGAAAGCTATATCTTACATGCTGAATCCCTTAGATTGGTGTGGACAAAATACGAAAGCTCTTACAAACTTCAATAGTCATGTACACTTTTCAAAACTTAAACACAGCTGTAAATGACAATTGATTGTGTTGGGGTGTAATGACTCATCAACCCTTGTGGGTCATTTTGTGTCGTCTCCCAGAGAAAGGGAGAAAAGAGATAGAAGAGATAGTAGAAGAGATGAATGAGAAGGAAAAAAGAAAGAGAAACAGGAATAAAAGTGGAGAAACAGAAGAAAAAGTAAAAACATTCCCCCTCTACCCTTACCTGCTACAGGATAGCAGGCCTTGCCCAACTGTAAGCCAATATCAGTTGGATGCGTCAGTGACGTCAGAAACATGACGCTTTCGCACCACCCTACCACCCTCCTGTAAATGACAAAGTATAACCTGACCTTGACCTAGGCAAAAAGTCAAACTGAGGAATGGGGTGTGCGCTATTGAAAGGTCCTACCCTAAGGTAGGGTGGGCCAAATATTAAAATGGTATCTTGAATACTTCAGCAGTTGCATACACTTTTCAAAACTTAAACACTGAACTTGAACATGGGTTTAAGACAAAGTATGACCTGACCTTAACCTAGGCAGAAGGTCAAACTGAGGAAGGGGTGTACGCTATTGAAAGGTTTTACCCTAAGGTAGGTGTGGGCCAAATAATAAAGTGGTATACTGAACACTTCAGCAGTTACATACACTTTTCAAAACTTACACACAGAACTTAAACATGGGTGTAATTGATGAAGTGTGAACAATAACTGACCTTGACCTATACAGAGGGTCTAACTTGAGGATGGGGGTATATGCTATTAAAAGGTCTGCCCCTAAGGGATGTGTAGGCCAAATATGAAAGCAGTACCTTAAATAATTAAAAAACTGCACATCATTGAAAACTTAAACATTCTGCTAATGCGGACGTGGATGCCGAAGCAGATGCCAACTCCGTAAGACGCCAACGCCAATGACTGGGTGACAACATAAGATCTCCAGGGACAGAGTCCCGGCCTGCTAAAAATGCCACTTGGATACTACCGTAAGTCACGCAAAATTACTGAAACTCAATATCCATAAACACATGCGGAAATGGAAAAACATCAGACCAACTAGCAATTGTCAGCTTCTCCAGCCCTGCCTCACAACAACGGAAATAGAGTACCCCTAAGAATGTTTGGCTGTATCATTCATCAAAACGCAAGCGACTGAATGCTACAGCAGAAATATGCCTTCCTCGGACTTAAATTTATCATAAACTGATAAATATTTCGTGGTTATTACATCAATTCACTTTGTTGGCCTGAGTTTGAAAATGTTTTGGGTACATGGAATTTTCGTGTATGACCTTCCCTTTTTTTTTTTTTTTTTAGACTTTTGTAAACATGACAGCCCCGTACTTGTACACATACTCACTTTTATCCTGTTTCCAACTGTTGTATTGTCATATTTCTCAAACTTTTGATTTCTTTCTTCTAGGACTTTCTTCTGTTTGGCAAGAGCCTCCTTTAATCTTCTATTTGCTGCAGCTGCCTGAATAATTATAACAGAACAGGGTCAGACTGCAGTGTTTGTGTTGCAGTTTTACGGCCCAGTCAACCCAATGGGGTCATGTCGAGCATGGTCAGTTTACCTAACCACTCATTTACTGGGCAGCCTTAGTCCTCTAAGCAATTAACCAGTATTGTGCACATTCTTTCGCCAGAAACTGACAACTGCCCTTCTTGAATCAGTGGAAGAGAGAGAATGACCGTAGAAAATATTTTATGATCAATCTCCACAAAAGAATGTTGCCAACTAGGTGGGGGTCGAACCCGCAACCTTCTGATCACCAGTCGGACACAAACACCCAACTGAGCCATCAAAGCTGGCAACTTCCTCTCATTATCTCAAGTTCGCTTTTCTCAAATAACTGATTATCTCAAATTGTAAATCTGGTCCCTCTTTTAACATGAAAATCTAACAACAGGTAACAAAATATTGTGGAAAAGAGAAATTGCTCCTGAGAAGCAATTTCTCCTCTTTTCCACAATATTTTCAATATATCTCTAACTTCAGGAGTCAATTTACATATTCATTTGGGAAATGTGGTTGTCTGAATTATTATTTCCTCAATTCTGCAAATCTGATCTCTCGAGGTACGGATATCTCGAAGTATTTCTGAGAGTCCCTTCAACTTTGAGATATCCAGAGTTGACTACTTTTCAAAAGGTTGTAACCCATTTTAGTCTGAGACCTCGAAAAGGGCAAATGGCAAAGGGTGCAGAATGCAGCATCTGATCTGGGTCTCCATAGTTTAGCCATTTTCCTCAAGGAATATTTAAATCACATAGCCTGAAATACTTAAAACTGAATTCCTCCCATATATAATGTGGGTTAACAGACTGAAATGAACAGCTGTTGGTGTTTGATTTTTGTTTTTTCATTAAATGTGTCGGAAACAAGACCTGTCACCAGACAGGATAGCTTGCCTGAACTCGTGCTTGTCAATCAAATCAAAAAATAATGAGGCTCTAAAAACTTTGACGTAAAATTTTAAAATGACAATTCTAAGTCTGTGACCTTGACCTTGACATGACCTAGAATGGTGGGGATGGTGCTGCACAAAATTTTGGACCAATATGAATAATCATACCAAGGATGAATCAAATCGATGATAAGGTTAGGAAATAATGAGGTCTTAAAAACTTTAACGAAAACTTTAACATTTGTGGACTCTAACGCCAACGCCAAGGCTAACGCTGAGGGTAGTACAATAGCTCTCTCTGAACGTTGTTCAGGCGAGCTAAAAAACCCACAGAGTTTGTATTTGATAAGACAATGAAATGTGGTTGTAAGCAGCGCTTACTTAATACCACCCACATAAAACACATTCTAGGAATAGGTTTTAGATGAAGAGTAATTTCCATTATGGCAAAATATTGAGCAGAAACAAAATTCTGACAATAACCAAGTGCCATAACTGTGTTGTGAATTTGTGAAAATTGACGTGTAACCATCCCAACCTAGATCTGGTCAACATCAATGCATATACAAAATTTGGTCAAATTCAATCTATTTATTCACAAGACATTGAGCAGAAACAAAATTTTGATCAAATTCCATCAATTTGTTCACAAGATACTGAGCGGAAACAAATTCTGACAATAACCAAGAGCCATAACTCTGTTGTAAATCTGCGAAAATTAATGTGTATCAATCCCAACGTAGATCTGGTCAACGTCAATGCATATGCAAAATTTGGTCTAATTCTATCAATTCATTCTCAAGATATTGAGGAGAAACCAAAATTCTGACAATAATCAAGGGCCTTAACTGTATTGTATATTTGTGAGAAAAGACGCATAACAATCCCAACCTAGATCTGATCTACGTCAGTGAATATGCAAAATTTGGACTAATTCCATCAATTCTTTCTCAAGATATTGAGCGGAAACCAAATTTTGACAATAACCAAGGCCATAATTCTGTTGTAAATTTGTGTAAATTGACGCCTAACAATTCCAACCTAGATAAGCCTAACAACCCCATCCTAGATCTGGTTACCCCTTGTCCTGCTGAATAAATTAAGATGTCACACCCACTTCTAATTTTCAGCCAATCAGATCACTTGATCCAGATTGTTGCAATGAATTCTCATTCTTAATGACAAACAGTGCAGATCCAGATCAGTTGGCTTCTTCAGAAGCCAACTGATCTGGATCTACACTGTTTGCAAAGGCAGGATAATCCGGGTTCAGCAGGACAAGGGTTAAGGTCAATGCATATGCAAAATTTCATCAAATTCCATCGATTCATTAAGATATTGTGGGGAAACAAAATTCTGACAATAACGAAGGGCCATAATCATGTTGTAAATTTGCAAAAATAGATGAGTAACAATCCCAATGTAGATCTGGTCAACATCAATGCATATGCAAAACTTTATCTAATTCTATCAATTCGTTCTCAAGATACTGAGTGGAAATGAAAATGGAATGATGGAATGACATAATTATAGACCTTAAAAATTCTAAGCCTATATCCTTGACCTTAGTCATAGCGGTCAATGGGGCTTGCAGTGTTCATAACTTTGAACCAGTATCTTAGACATTCCAAGTATCACTTGAATAGAATGAGGGAAAGTAAGAAATATGTCATTTGTCTCACTATATACATACAGGTCCAGTTTTGTTGGTTTGTTTGTTTTATTTGGGCTTTACGTCCCTTTCAACAATATTTCAGTCATATCGAGACCTGAGACGAGTCTGGATGTGGCAGGGAGCTCAATGCTCACTTTTTGAGTGCTGCCTCACTGAAATACCACGCCCTAGACACTTAACATGCTATTCCACACAGTCACATTATACTGACACTGAGCTGACCAGTTCCGATTCCTAGCTCTGCTTTCTTAATGCTGAGCGCCAAGCGAAAGAGCAGCTAGCACCATTTTTAAAGTCTTTGGTATGACTTAGCCGGGGATCAAACCCACAACCTCCCGGTCACAAAGCCGACGCTCTACCAACTGAGCCACTGTGCCGGTGTTATATACAGATCCAGACAAGGGAACAACACCATAGTATAAAAATTTTGCTCCTGACAAGAGGAACAGTGCCATAGTATAAAAATTTTGCTTGGTCTAAATATCCACCTTACTTGTTTTCTGCCAGGATAGTACCATCACAGAACAGCCCTGAACAAAAATCATTATTCTTTGTCTGGCAATAACGTAAACATGATCAGTACATACCTCCTCTGACTTGCGCTGCAGCACTGTATGTTGTTTTTGATTTTCTCTCTGTAGTTTCTGGATCTCAAACTGTCTCTTACGATCCTGTAAAAATATATACTACAACTGAAGGAAGCTATGGGAAAATATCAACATTTTCAGATATAGGACTCACGTCATCAGCAGGCCTAAAAAAAAAACAGCCACACCCTGCCTCTACCCATACCCTACCCTACCCTATCTATCCTCAGTTGGTTTGTGACATTTTGATCAGAGCTGACCATTAGACTTTGATCAAGCTTTTCCTGTTTTTGCTTAAACTTGAGCAGAATACAGGGCACAAATTTCCATTCAAAGTTTCTTTTTTGCTGATTATTTCAATGTTCATGTAGATGTCATGACTTATTTTCTTCAAAAGAAAAAAAAAAAAAAAAAAAAAGCAGAAAATATCACTCATATCACCTGGTACTTTAGTCTGAAGCGATAAAAATCACTTTTGGACCCCTCCTCCCTTAGAATGTATATATTAAACAGTAAAGATCCTGATACAGGAATACAGACTAACGGTCGCCCAGTCGCCATGGCCCAGTCTCTCACGGGGACTAAAAGTTTGGCTGGGCACCAAAAATTCATTTGAGGGTCGCCCAGCTGGTGACAGTAAAATTTAGTGGTGAAATAGTTTGAACAACAAAAATATCGTAACGCCGTTCGATTTTGACAGAACCAGTTTTTGCATCAATTCTTCATTCCATAAATTTTATTCTATCAAATCATAATCTGTGTCTGAAATCTACTAATTTTTATGAAATTAATTGCGTTTCAAAATTTTCGCTCTGCGGTGTTTCCGGTGTTCAGGTAAAACTTCTATTGGTCATTTAATATTAGGTACCAGTCTAATGCTCACACGAATGCGCAGTAATAATAATTATTATTATTATTATTTTGTTCCATGAATGCAAACATATTTTTTTTTATTCTCTTTGTGCTTACTATCCTTAATATTTAGAAACTTCTAGATTTTTCAAGAACAAGACATTTCTCAGTGGCAAGTGACTTGTCTAAATTCTAGAGACAGAATAACAAAGTATTTATTAGGGTACAATAAGTAGTCATAAACCATGTGCTTTTCAAGTTGATTTATTTTCTCTCTATTTACTTAGTTTCTGATGACGATATGCATTTTGTTTTCAGTTGGCCGATTTCTTACTTCATTTTCTTAACTGTACTTGCATAAGAGTTACATGTAACATAATTTATTCTTTAAAAAAGACTTCAATTCAGAGTAGTTACTTTTTTTTTTAATATTTTCACCAGACTATGCATTGAGTAGAAGGTTCACATATCCCTGGAATGTCTTGGATAAAGAGGCCTTAAGGTATTGCAATACGTATAAACCTATGATGCTAAGCGCGTATGATGGACCACAGGTTTATCTGACTGCAAGGTCAATTATGTATTCTGCATTAAATTATTTTAAGGTTCTAATCTCCTGTCTAAAGTGGTTCAAATACTTGGTGTGAATTCTGGGCCCCTAAGTTTTTTTAGTAGCACAGCTGGCTCCTGAAAAATTTTGGTCAGTCTGTATCCCTGAGATATATCTTTTTTTTCAAACCTCCATGAAAAAAATAGATCAAACTTTGGTGAAGTTGATGTCGCACCTGCACCCTCTCTCCCCCCACCCCCCCATCTCCTCACCTCCCTCCTGCAGACCTGGGAGAAAACATGTGCAGAGTTTCAATAATCGGTACAAAACTGTAAGAGGAGTTGCGCTCACAAGAGGTACCAGCTGTTTATATATAAAGGGTGAAAAATGACTAAGTTCACAATATGGAAAAGTGACAAAAAATAACCTAACAATTATATCCAAACCACATGCTCATCCTCATACCATGCAGAAAACATATGCAAAGTTTCGAAACATAGGTACAAAACTGTAAGAGGAGTTGCACTCACAAGAGGTACCCATTGTCTATATACTGAGGGAGAAAAGTGACTAAGTTCACAATGTGAAAAAAGTAAGAAAAAATATTCTAACAATTATACCCAAACCACATGCACATCCTCATACCAAGAAGAAAACACATGCAAAGTTTCAAAACAATCAGTATAAAACTGTAAGAGGAGTTGCGCTCACAAGAGGTACCCACTGTCGATATATTGAGGTGAAAAATGACTAAGTTCGCAATGTGGAAAAAGTGACAAAAAATAATCTAACAATTATATCCAAAACACATGCACATCTTCATACCATGGAGAAAACACACGCAAAGTTTCAAGATGATTGGTACAAAACTGTAAGAGGAGTTGCGCTCACAAGACACCCCCACTGTCTATATATGAAGGTGAAAAATGACTAAGTTCGCAATGTGGAAAAAGTAAAAAATAATCTAACAATTATATCCAAAACACATGCACATCTTCATACCATGGAGAAAACACACGCAAAGTTTCAAAATGATCGGTACAAAACTGTAAGAGGAGTTGCGCTCACAAGACACCCAGGGTAAATGTTGACGGAAAGACGAACAGACGGACGGACGCACGGAACCTTGCACGCCTAAGTCGCCCATGATAAAGCAGGTGCGACAACAAATTGCAGATCGTCAATGAAATTGCCTTATGAAGTTGACTAAATTTGTACCAATTTAACATGTATATTGTCATCAAGAAATAAAATATTGATTGGTATTCCCCTCTAGACCTATGTGACTTCCCTTTGTATAGTAGACAGCAAAGATTCTGCCCTGAACATGCGAAAATGTATCTTTTGGTTTATGCAGGCAGCAAAAGCATAAATCAGCCTGCCCATCTGGGCATTCTGATCAGGGCCTTCATTCTCCACTAACAGAATCACTGGATACTACAGAATGTATAAATGGAGAACAAAGGCTCACATGATAATTTGTGCATGTGCAGGATGATCTGAACCGGCTTATTTTGTGCATGTTGGAAGGCACTTTTGTATTTAATATTGTTTGTAAAGGTATTTCTAACAACAAACCTTATACATGTATGCTTTGGGGCAAATTCAGAAGGTTATTAATAATACAACATAGTTCCAGATAGGACGCTATCCAGACAGAAGCCAGAGGAATTGTTAAGAACAAATATTTGGTGATACTTATGGGACAATTTTCTCCAGTTCATCATCATATATCATAATCAGATTTTTGATTAACATGCAGGTATAGGGGCAACATCCACATCAGTGTGCCCCCTTCCAGATAGCTGGCTTGCTGCACGCATGGCAGATCTCACACCAGATCTCCAGGTACATCTATCATGAGGGTTGATAGCCAAGAGCTTCCACTCTCTGCAATCCCTCTCTGTCAGCTACTTCCATGTCATTTTGGGCCTCCCAGGCCCAAGCTTTCTATCAACCTGTATGTCAAAGGCTGTCTTAACTGCACCATTCCACATGTCCATACCATCGGAGTCTTCTCTCCTTCAGAATGAGGTCCAGATCCTCAATGCCAAGCCGCACAAGTAGCTCACTGGACCTGGTGGTGACAATGTCTTGCGGCCTGACATTGCAGATCTGTCTGATCATTGCCCTGTCATTTCGCTGCAGACGCTGGAGGTTCAGCTTTGTCATGGGCCAAGTCTCGCTGGCATGGAGCATCGCGCTCCGCACACAAGAGCTGTACACACGGCCATGTGTTTTGAAAGAGAGGTGGCGTGAATAGAGGACTGGTAGCAGATCCTTGAACTTCTTCCAGGCGGTTTTCACACGTGTTGTGGTTGAAAGTTCACAGCCACCTGCTGCTGAGAGCATGTCTCCTAGTTAGCAAAAGGCAGCTACCACCTCAAGCTTGTCAGGTCCGACCTGGACTTCCTTCTGTGGTCTGCCATCCAAGGGGCGTGCAGTTCCCTAGCACCGTGTACATCTGTAGTCAGGGTCCTTTTTCAAGCGCTTGAGTCCACTGCATTTCTTGTGCATCCAGTGCTTGCAGCCATTGCAGAAGATGCTGTTGCTGCCCACTCCAGTGCGACAGACAGCACATGGAAACTCGCCTGAACTCTGCAGGAGGTCCAGTCCCGTACCGCAAATCATGATCTTTGTCTTTCCTGCATTTACTCTCAGTCCTTTCTTCTCCATTGCTTCTTTCCAAGTCAAGAGCCTCCTGACACATTCCTCAAGTGATTCAGCGATGATAACAAGGTCGTCGGCATAGAGGTCCTCCCAGGGGACCCCGGAGCGGAACTCTCGAGATAAGGCTTCGAGCACAATGATGAAGCGCAGCGGGCTGAGTACTGATCCTTGTTGAACACCAACCTTCACTTCAAACTCTTCACTGTACCCCTCACCAATATGGACACGGCTCTGTGCATTTGCATACATCCCCTGCACCAGTCGCACAATCCACTCCTCCACACCAAGTTTTCTCAGCGCCCATCAGATGACCTTCCAAGGTACTCGATCAAACGCCTTCTCCAGGTCTACGAAAGCCATGTAGAGTCTCTTACTGGCAGCTAGATACTTTTGCAGCTGCCTGACAACAAAGATTGCGTCTGTAGTGCCTCTGCCTGGGACGAAGCCAAACTGGGAATCGTCAATTGACACCAACTGCCTGATGAGGCCGTCCACAATCCTCTCCAGGATTTTCATAACCTGCTCTGTCAGCTTGAGACCGCGGGTAGTTGCCCCTTTCCAATGCGTCCCCTTTTCCCTTGTAGAGGCAGACAATGAAACTCTGCTCCCAGTCAGAGGGTACCTTGCCATCACAAATGATTGCAACTGCGAGATCACTGATCATGGAGGCGCCCATGTCACCGGCGGCTCGTATCATCTCCACCACTATGCCTGATGGGCCCGGTGCTTTGCCAGCCTTCATCTGTGAGATAGCCTTCTTAACCATATCAATGGTGATTGGGATGGGCGGGCCTTCCACTGGTGGTTGATATGACAGGTGGTCTGGGTCCCAGTCAAACTCAACATTGAGAAGCCTTTGGTAGTGCTCTAGCCGGGCCTTCTGCTTTGAGTCTTTGCTCATTGACATCTCTCCTGCATCACTCTTCAAAAGTTGGTCACCAACAACATCAGTGTTCTCTCTTCTAAACTGGTTAGCAAGGCGGTAGACTTCTGAGGACTTGGGGTCAATATTCTCGTAGACTTTCTTCTCGGCTTCTTGACGAACATGGTGCACTGCATGTCTGGCATTTCGTTTTGCTGCATCGTATGATGCCCTAGTGCCTTTACCAGCCTTCCAGGCCTTGAAAGCTGTCCGTTTGGCAGTTCTCCATAAAAACATATGTACTCACAGGAAATGCCTCAATGAGGTGCTTCTAATGAGTACCCTAAATATTTGTTTTAATGGAGAAATAAGAAAAATTATCCCAGAATTATCATCAGATCTCCTCCTTAACAGTTCCTCTGATAGCTCTCTTAATCCACCATGAATCCCTATATTGTTGGTATTCATTAGAATTACCTAATCAAGGCAATTCTAGCGGGTACTAGCAACACTTCCAAGGAAAAATGAGAAAAATTTCAACATTTTTTAGTCAGACAAAAAGCGTGTTATCTCAAAGCATGAATAACACCTGGAACACTTGTAAAACTATTGTTTTTGAATTTAGAAAAATAAAGTACCCTTTGTTGTAGTTGCAATACTTCTTTATCTTTCTGTTGTTTCCATTTCTTGTAGGCGGCTGCATCTTCTTTCATTTGTTTCATCAATTTCACCCTTTGCTGTTTTAAGTTCTGAAAAAGATTATCTTCAGCAGTTAGAATTAAAGGAAAACACATGCAGTCTTATCAAAGTTTAGAATAATCTGAGAGAAAATCAAGTGAAAACTAGAAATGTTTTTGTAAAATGCTATGCCCCCAACTATATGCTTGTCAATACAAAATGCCAAAGTTGGAAAGGGGCATAACATAAAAAGTATTACAAAATTCACCAAAATTTTATCAGGCCATCTACACATTGGTTCCAAACTGCTTGCAAAATTTCATGAGCCTAACTAAGTGGTTCCTGAGTTATTTTGCTTACAAGAAAGCATGGCGTACAGATGAACAGATGGACGGACAGCCAAGTCCAACCTCCCACCTTCTTTGAAGTTTAGGTATCAATAACAGACTACAAACAAATGCACAAACAAGTCAAGCAAATAGTAACATATGATGCTTTAAGCAATCAATATGTATTGATATTTTTCTTACTTTCTAAAAATATCATACATGTAAGCTATGGGAACTCTGATAGTAGAATCATATGCCAAACCAAATTACAAACTAGAAACATGTTTTAGAAAAAATATAAACAAATAAGAGCTGTCACAGGACAGCATCGTTCGCCTGAATCACACTTTGACCTTGGCCTTATGTGGGTAAGGATGGTACAGCAATGAACCTCAGACCAGCATCTAACATCAGGGCAAGCACAAACTACTTCCACTTTTGATTTAACTTGTATGCATGAAATATAAATTGTGAGTACTCATTAAAATCACACTGCTGAGGTTATACTAATTTAGTATGCATGATGCAGATTTCACAGAGAATTAAGAAATCTATATCAACAATCTGGATCAAGTAATCTGATTGGCTGAAAATTTGAAAAGGGCCTGGCATCTTAATTTATTCAGCAGGACAAGGGTTAATACTGAGTGTCAAATGAAAGTGCAGAACTAATTTCAGGCCTCCTAGTGGCCCACTTTGAAAATATAGGTTTTTATATAGGTTCTTCTTACTCAAAATATAGGTTATTTACAGGTTTTTCAATAAAAATACAGGTTAAAAAAAGAGTCTTCCAAACTTACATAAAGATTTAAAACTGAAGAAAAAATATTTGATGAATTTTTGTGCCACAATTACTCAGATAAAGTTGATCTGAATTTTACAAAGTCCGAGCGAGCGAAGCGAACGAGGAAAAAAATTACAATTTCTTGACAGTTTTCATCACTTTGTATGGGACTAAAAAGTAAAAAATAGTAGTGCATTTTGAAGAAAAGTTAGGGTTGAGTCGCAAGAAGGTTCAAAAAGTGAAAAATATAGGTTTTTTCATGAAAATACAGGCTTTTTATAGGTTTTATGAACAAAATAAAGGTTTTATAGGTTTGGCACAAAATTATAGGTTATTATAGGTTTTATAGGTTTTGCTAGGAGGCCTGTAATTTTAGAAAGTCTCAGGTATGGCCCAATTGGGAACTGAACCCATAACATTCTTATCCAAAGGATTATGCTCTATCAATCCACTCAGAGCAGTAAATTTTAGTATAAATAGGGTATTCAGGTAAGTATGGTGATCAAATATTTATGACAATAATGGTAAGGAAATACAGTTTATTGCATAAAAAGCAGTGTCGCACGTTATTAACAGCCGTGCATTAACCGGCAAAAAGCCATGTATTAACAAGGCAATTCACGCTGTTAATGCCCGGCTATGCAACATTCAATATGACTGTACCGGGGCCACAGATTTGCTGCCGTTACGTGATGTGTACTTCCTGGCCCTAGAAGGAGCATAGTCAGTGGAAATTTCGTTCGCGAGACAACGGTGAAAAAGCGAAACAAAATAGTGCAAGAAATAACGCAAAATGTAGCAAATGTTTTCAGTTTTTATGCAATAATAGCGATCAAAAATGGTTTTTCAATGCATTAACATTTGCCAGGTCCCTTGGGAGGTGTTGAAAACCGCAGCCTTCGGCCTCGGTTTTCAACACCTCCCACAGGACCTGGCGAAAGTTAATGCATGAAAAACCATGTTTGATCCCTATAATCAAATGAGCAATGCCATGAAAAAAGATGTCATTTGGGCATATACAAACAGTACAGTTTTTGATAAGCCAGCAAAGCTGCACAGTCTGCTATACATTAATATATTCTACAATATCCTATGATTCTGAAATGATTTCAATAAGATATCGGTGGAAAAGCAAGTGCTTGACACTATACCTTGCTATAAAGCAATAATTACTCTCTGAAATGTATGCTATAAAGTGACATCTTGGATTTATTATGTTTCTTGCACTATTCCCAATCCCATGCATCAATGCTTATTCTCATCTGCATCATTTAATTCATTTCGACATATCATATGCTCCCAACCACAACACTGTACACTACATCTAACAAAAAAGAAAGGAGAGACATGATTCAGGACAAGCTATCCCAAAATTACAATACTTTTTTCGACTTCCTTCAGACAAAAGAAGGGGAGATAATTCTGTAATTTTGCTGTAACTGCAAAGTCCAACAATCTAGGTTTTTGTGGAGAAGAAAAATATCAATACTTTTTAGTTGAAAAAAAAAAAAAAAAAAAAAAAAAAACTTACCTGGAGCTATGCTAATGTATATGCAGGGTTTTCCCTCAGGGTTTTAAAATGAGGGTCCCAGGGACTCCCTAATACAGTTAAGGGGTCCTTTAATAATATTTAGGGATTTACTGTTTTAAAGCGGGCCCTTCAGACACTAATTGCAACTGCAGCACACGACACTTTGAAGTACCTTTTTCTTCAGAGAAAATAAGGCTCGACATTTCATGTAAATTCACATGAAATGTCAAGTCATATTTTCTCTGAAAATTAAAAACAATTTAAGAATGTCCTCTGCTAGCTTTATGGGTTAACTGTTGCCCAAATATTGATAATTCCTGGCCTTTAGACCACAAATAGATTAAATTAAAAAGCCATAAATAAAAATTTTGGATTTGATTATGTATACATCACACAGGACCATTTACCATAGCTTTTTATGAGTCCCAAACAAGGTTTGGGAGTACAACCTGCCAAAATGCAAGACAGGAAAAACCCTGTAGATGTTGCAACATACTTTTTCTTGTCACAACTCAAATAATGGTCCTACTGACCTGTATTTCCTGGTTCATGACACCGACTTTCTTGTCAGATTGCTCTTTTAGCTTGACAATATTCTTCTGTTCATTCAATTTCTTCTTGAAGTCTGATATCTGCTGCTCAAGCTCAACAAGACGCCTGCGTCTTTGTTCACTCAATCTAAAAACAAGAGAACTAATGAAACCAAAGAATGTTCCCCGAAGATGCGCAGTAGTGGGAGGGATAAGTTTGTGAAAGAGTAAAATACTCTAAGAGATATGCTATGGACAAGCTTATTATTGCAATCAAAGCACATCACAAGGCCCCATGACAAATGACTAGAGATCCATTTGAAAGCCTGTAACATGCACAAAAAAAAAAAAAAAAACTGAAAGAACTAGATATGTGTCCATAGTACACGGATGCCCAATATAAGGCACTTGGCCTGCAAGGTCAGTAACTCTTAAACAATAAGACTAAGAAACTCAGTTTTGTGTTCCCTAGTAAGTGATTTTCAACAATGAATGCAAAAATAAGGAGCAATGTAAGGCCCTTTCCCTGCAAGGCCTGTAACTCTTAAACCATAAGACTAAGAAACTCAGTTTTGTGTTCCCTAGTAAGTGTCTTTCAACAAAGAATGTAAAAATCATGAAAATCATGAAAAAAATAAGGCGTGCATCCAGAGTATAAGTAAGGGGGATAACTCCAGATGGACAGATGGCCGGACAGACTGACGCTCAGCACTTCCTCTGATGGCCATCTATCAATGTACCAAGTTTCATTTAATTCACTTCTATACTTTCAGAGATATGCTCCGGACAAGCTTTTTATTGCAAAAATTAAGAAGGGAATCAACTCCCTAAATACTGGTGACAGGGTTATGGTTCTTGCATTCTGCATTTTCCTTCATAGCCCTCTATCACTGTATCAAGTTTCATTTATTTATCTTCAATACTTTTAGAGATTTGCTCCGGACAAGCTAACTATTGCAAAAATTCAAAAGGGGTATAACTCTGAAATTACTTGTGATAGAGTTATGGTTCTTGCACTATGCACTTCCTCTGATGGCCGTCTATCAATGTACCAAGTTTCATTTAATTCTCTTCTATACGATATGCTCCAGACAAGCTTTTTACTGCAAAAATTAAGAAGGGAAGTAACTCCTTAAATGGTAACAGGGTTATGGTTTATGCATTCTGCAATTCTCCTCATGGCCCTCGATCAGTGTATCAAGTTTCATTAAATTACCTTCAATATTTTTAGAGATATACTCCAGACAAAAGTGTTACGGACAGACGGATGGACGAACGGACAAAGCGGCAACTATATGCTCTCCCTTCAGGATGCATAATAACATGATTTGTTTGTTGGTAGACAATACACATAACTCCAGATAAGGCACTTTTTTCAGTTGAAATGTACTGACGTTTTTCTGATCTCCACGAAAATGTTATGGGTACTCATTAGAAGGACCTTGCAGAGGTGCTTTGGAAGCGCCTTGCAGGGGTGCTTCTCATGAGTACCCATAACATGTTTTTGTGGATAAATAAGAAAAATATCCTATGGCTACACCTTATCTGGAGTTATGGAAATAGTTCACCTGAAGGAGGCATTTTTATGGACACTCAAACCAAAAGGATGGTTCAAAAGTATCTTTGAAACTGTATGATGCTTTTTTTTTTTTTTTTTTGAGATATTAAGCATTATATAAAGCAGAAGCCTGTTTTTTGGGTGTGTGTTGTTTTTTTTCCTTTGTTCCTTTGAGATTTAATGTCCCAGTCAACAATATTTCAGTCATGCTAAGTTCTCACCTCAAAATTTGTGGGACTTTTATCGAACCTGGTCAAATGACAAATTATAAAAGTTCTGCCTTAAGTTACTAGACTAACATCGCTGCTGCAGGGGCACCAGTCAGCCAATCTATTTTTGCAGGCAACATTGGGTGGGGACCAAAGGTGAAGCTATATTTCAAGTTAGGAAAGCTTAGTGAGCTCAGGTAGTCAGAGATGAATGCCTGACAAAGAATGACATACATCCCCAACAATGTTCAGTTATCAATACATCTTACAGTCGAACCTCAATAGCTCGAACACCAATGGCTCGTTTAACATGGCTAATTCGAACTCATTTTTGAGTCCCTATGAAATTTTTCCACTAGCTCAAGAAAAACAAATATTTAGGGAAATTTCTTATTTTATCATGAAATTGTTTGTTGTGTGTACTCATTAGAATTGCCTCATCGAGGCAATTCTAATGAGTACACACAACATACAATTGTTGTGTAGTAAATCAAAAATATTTTACTAAATTATCGCTGTTTGCCTCCTGACCTGGCACCATGATTAACCCTCAGTGGCTCGAACTACCCATGTCTCGAACAATTTTCTATGGTCCCAAAGATGTTCAAGCGATTGTAGTTCGACTGTATCTTGTCTCACTCCACTGAAGGGGACTGAATACACTTGGAAGAATTCCTACCATTTTTACAAGGGAGACAACTTTTGTGACTTCCTTCTTCCTTTCATGCACACCAAAGCCTTTCTGAAAGAGGTGTACTCTAAAAGGAAATATTTGCTCCACTTGGGTGCAAATTCTTTGCTTTTAGAGAACACTTTCAGATGGGAGCCATAACAATTTGTTAAGTTACCTACTCTGAAAGAGTATATGAGAATGATTTGGTGTTCTACATCCCTTTCAACATTTTTGTCATATCAAGATGGTGGAGGGGTGATAATGAAAAGGGCTGTTCATTCACGAGCTAAATTCTGTCTTCAGCGGGATTTGAAGCCAGAACCTTGTGATCTGTAGTCAAGAGTGCTGACAACCTAGCCACCTGAATGTGTACAAATTCCCCTTAAGTGTCCAAAGAGTCAAAATGAGGAATTGTTAAGAAGTATTCGATAATAATTCTGGGACAATTTTTCTTATTTCTCCATAAAAACATATGTTGTGGGTACTCATTAAAAGTGCCTAGCTGAGGCACTTTTAATGAGTCCCCAAAACATATGTTTATATGGAGAACTGGAGAAAATTATCCCATAATTATCACCAAATACTCCTTAACCCTTGTCCTGCTGAACCCGGATATACCCTGCCTTTACAAACACTGCAGATCCAGATCAGTTGGCTTCTGAAGAAGCCAACTGATCTGGATCTTCACTGTTTGTCATTAAGTATGTGAATTTATATCAACAATCTGGATCAAGTAATCTGATTAGATGAAAATTAGAAATGGGTGTGGCATCTTAATTTATTCAGCAGGACAAGGGTTAATTATTCCTCTGAACTTACTTCATAGCAGCTGCATTTGTCTGGGCCTCTTCTAGTTTCTGATGGAGCTCGTCTTTCTCTGTTTGAAGAGCAGCTATCTTTTCTTCAAATTGTTTCTGAAAAAGGCATTAACATTGCATTAAAATTGTATTATACTATTCAATAGGCAATTTCACAACGTCAAAACTTGAGCCAGTACAAAAATAAATAATTGTTTTCTAAAGCCAGGGCCATGCTAAAAATATCAACCAATCAAATGCTGGGGAAACTAAGCTGAGCAAAAAAAGTACCAAATTAAGTGTTCAAAATTTTAGGACCCTTACCATCACAGGTGATTTTAAAAAGAAAATGTCAACATGATATGTATGTCTCCATCGGGAAAACTTGTTTTTGTTAGCGCCATTCATGTACCTCTGGAAATATTACACCACAGGAACCAATTTTAAAAGGTGATATATCAGTGTTGTCCCAGTGATTGATTATAACTGATAATCAGTTACTTTTGCCTCTTGTGACTGATAACCGAAAAGAATTTTCATAGCCCACTAGTCAGAAAATTCTATTTTTAGGAACATGTTTTTTTCTGGCCAACTTTATTTATGCTCCCTCATTTAATTCTATAGATATGTTCTGAGCACCAAGTCCAGTACCCCTTCTCAGGAAACCTCATATGTGCAGGGGTCAAACATCTAAAAGTATAATGTGAGGGTGTCACTGATAAAGCTGGGTGACATGGAAAGAAGTTACACTATCCATTTTTCTTTTAGAATGATTGCGGTAAACTGCTATATATAGTGAACTCACAGCAATTTGTTCCTGCATCTTGTGGTCATTTGAACTCATCTGGTTCCGTAGCTTTTGGTTGTTCTCAATCATTTTATTAATTTGTTCTAGTTCCTTTGTCCTCTGGGCTCGCTTCTGGGTAAATTGTCTCACCATCTCACGAGACTCAGGAGTATCCGGTATCTCATTGTCAACAATTACCTGTAACAAAAATTCCTTCTTTTATGTCCTATTCAAATTGTAACATATGATACTTTAAAGCACATATATATATGCATATATATATATATATATATGCATATATATATATATATATATATATTTATTTATTTTTTCGAAAATAAGGTTCGATATTTCATGTGAAATGATGCACATGAAATGTAAAGCCTTGTTTCCTAAAAAAAAAATTGAAAAAATTGATAAGTATAACACATTTGCCATCTGCACTTTATAGCTTAACTTTTAAGCAGCTGAATTTTAACAGCAGTAAGACATTTTAATGCATATTTCTAAAAAATTTACAGACTGAAAACAGGGCTTGATATTTCATTTGGATTGTCTGAATACAATACTATAAAAGTATCAAGCATTATGTTCTATTATTTACATATACATGAACAATGACCCAGATCAACCTGCACATAAATGTAGTCTGACAGTTTATGTTGTTCTCTGACACTAAATGGATCTGAAACACACTGCCAGCAGAGGACCTGTTCAGGAGGAGTATTTGGCGATAATTCTGGGATGATTTTTGCTAGTTCTCCATAAAAAATGTGCATAGCTACAGATAAGAGGGGTATCCACATAATATTTTTCTTATTTCTCCACGAAAACATATGTTGTGGGTACTCATTAGAAGCGCCTCGGCGAGGCGCTTCTAATGAGTAACCACAGCATATGTTTTAATGGAGAAATAAGAAAGATATCAGCATTTTTCTGATCAAAAAAGTGCCTTATCTGTTGCTATGAAAACGTATGTTGTGGGTACTCATTAGAAGCACTTCACCGAGGCGCTTCAAATGAGTACCCACACCGTATGTTTTTATGGAGAAATAAGAAAAAATATCCCAGACTTATCATCAAATACTCCTCGTTCACAAGTCCTCTGCATTGCCGGCAAACAGGATAGTTCAGGATTAGACAGGGCAGGTGTTTACCCTAAATATTTGGACATTCATAACCACATTTATCCTAAAATTCAAACAAGTACGCATGACTGGCTGGTGATTTGTCTAAGTGGAGATGGTTGAACAGAAAACAATGTAAAGCCAGAGCTGTGTCCACACGGTTTGCCTAGGCTTTTCTGTCCCAAAATTTAGGGCAAATATGGCATTTCAATGATGCTTTTTTTTTTATCTCACCTCTTCTTCCTCTAAATTCTCCTC